>JAGDQP010015861.1:0-41739 GCA_022664845.1 Lepisma saccharinum | reverse complement strand
GTGGTTGCATTGTCTACCGCTACGCGGCGCTGGAAGCAGTTAACGAAAATGGCGCTGACTGGAGAGCAGAAATCGTTCTGTGTGCTGGATTACCATGTAAACAACTCTGTGATGAGTGTTCAACGGCATTTCCGTACCAAGTATGGCAGAGACCCACCTACTGGAAAAAACATTCGTACGTGGTATGAACAATTCAGAGATACGGGCTGCATCTGTAAGCGAAAATCGACTGGCCGTCCTTCAGCTGAGGAAGAGACAGTGGAACGTGTTCGCGCCAGTTTTGTGCGGAGTCCACAGAAGTCTACCTACCGGGCAGCGAGGGAACTTGAAATGCCACAGAAAACTGTATGGCGAATTCTGCGGAAACGTTTACAAATGAAATCCTATCGCTTGCAACTGCTACAAGCCTTAAGAGACACTGATTATGCTGCTCGAGCGTCTTTCTGTGCTGATTTTCTCACGTTAATGGAAGAGGATGGGTTCGCCGAAAGGTTACGTTACAGTGATGAAGCGGTGTTTCACCTTTCTGGGAATGTGAATAGACACAACGTAAGGATCTGGGGAACTGATAATCCCCACGCAGTTGTGGAACACCAACGCGATTCGCCCAAGGTGAATGTGTTTTGTGCCATTTCCCCTGAAAAGATTTATGGGCCCTTTTTCTTCCTTGAACCTACTGTGACAGGACATGTTTTTCTTGATATGCTGCAACAATGGCTCCTTCCACAGCTCGAAGAGATTAGTGTAGATTTCATTCTTCAATTGGATGGTGCCCCTCCGCATTACCATGGCAGCGTTCGGGATCATCTCAATGAGGCATTGCCACAGCGCTGGATAGGCCGTGCATCTCAGGAGGATCGAGTTCTCATTCGTTGGCCACCTCGTTCCCCCGATCTGACCCGTGTGATTTCTTTTTGGGTTTCATAAAGGATCGTGTTTACGTACCACCACTTCCAACAACATTGGGTGACCTTCGCGCCCGCATCACAGCAGCCATTGCAGAGATTGACCGTGACACACTACACAAGGTTTGGCAGGAGATAGACTATCGGCTTGATGTGTGTCGTGTTACGCGAGGTGCACTTGTAATGTGACTGAAAAAAACTTTGAGAGTTACCCTTCTTACCACATGTATTACATTCAGATATGTTCATTATATTTCACAAAATAAATTTATGAAATCGGGTACATCATTTTGACTTACCCTGTATTATACACGTACAAAAAGCTGTGAAATCCGAACAAAAACACCAGAGGTGCAAAAAGTGGAGCCAAGTTCTTTAGCCCTAAAAAGGTGTGAAATGGGAGACGGATGAGCCAAGTTCCTTGGTGACAGCATGTAACAGGAACAAAGGAACTTGGCGCGGGGTGGCAAGGTTCATGATCCTCAAGCTATAAGGGTGGTGGGGATCCTAAAACCCACTACGTTCACCGCCACCAACCCTAAGGCTGTTGCCAGCTCGCGCCAAGTTCCATTGTTCCTGTTACATGCTGTCACCAAGGAACTTGGCTCATCCGTCTCCCATTTCACACCTTTTTAGGGCTAAAGAACTTGGCTCCTCTTTTTGCACCTCTGGTGTTTTTGTTCGGATATTATTATACACTTACAAAAACCTCTGACATCCGAGCAAAAGAAACAGAGGTGCAAAACGTTCAGCCAAGTTCTTCAGTCCTAAAAAGAGGTGAAATGGAGGACGTATGAACCAAGTTCTTTGGTGACAGCATGTAAGAGGAATACTGGAACTTGGCACGAGGTGGTAAGGTACATGATCTTCAAGCCATAAGATTGTGGCGGCCTTAAAACCCACCATGCCCATCACCACCAACCTAAGGCTCGAAGTCGAACATTATGAATCTTTCCACCTCACGCCAAGTTCCAGTGTTCCTCTTACATGCTGTCGCCAAGGAACTTGGCTCATCCATCCTTAATTTCACCACTTTTTAGGGCTGAAGAACTTGGCTGAACTTTTTGCACCTATGGTGCTTTTGCTCGGATTCCTAATTAAGTGAAGGGAATTTTCCTAATTCTCATACATACTGCTTAAACACTCGCAGAAATCTTTCTGCTATATTCTCTTGATGCAAAAATATTCTATGCAAGAAATAAAAAGCTGAAGAATTTGAATTTTATTTATGATTTTTAGGCATCTAAGACTCAGACCAAGATAGCGGAGAAGAAAGGATTTGGGAATGTGTCGGCCAGGGCCTATGTTGAAAGTGACATCTCGGTATTTGCCTGGTGTGACTGAGGAAACCCCCTGGAAAAAATTCAGTCAGGATGGTCGACCGCTGAGATCGAGCCCACGACCTCCCGAATGTTTCGCCAACGCTCTAGCGCTGAGCTATGGCGGCTCGGTGAGAAAAATCTGCTGTTACATCACCAATTTTGAAGTCCTGGCAAAATCACTGAAATCCCTCATAATCCAAAATGTGTAAATTTGATATTATCTTTTTGAGAAATCCAGTTGATATATTTGGGAATATTTTACAAAAATAATTTTGTGATGCCAAATTTTTACTGGGATCTTATGGAAACACAGAAACTCATCTGAATGCAAATTATTTAAATGAGTTTGCTAACTTTTAATTCTACAGTTTGGTTAGCATGAATAGTTTTCTAACGAGAAGATACAAACCTATCAATTTTACATTTAACTTCGATATGAATAACATATGTTGTTTAGTAGTATTGGCTGTTCTCTGTAGTTACATATATACAGGGTGTTGCAAAACAACATCGACAAAACCACCTCGCGAGATTCCTAAAATAGAAATAGGAAATAAAGTACAATCGAGGGTACACATATGCTTCGTTTCGGTGCTATAGGCTACTGAAAGCGTTGGAAAATGAACTTTAGAGCTTGATATGTCAAATAGAATTAGCAGCAGATTAGGGGGATGAAGGTACTCTCAAAGACTTCTAACCTGCTCTACCAAAAATGCATATTCCAAAATTGTGCAATCGGGGAGCTAGGGATTCCCTAAAGGAGGCAGGGGACTACCAGAAATTCTCTGAAGTAAAGCTGGATCCAAATAAGCTAGAATAAAACTATCTTTCAGCAAGTAACTACAATTCGTTTGCGGCAAGTCGATATCTCAAACAGATTACTTTTACGGAACGATTTTTTTTAAAAATTGTAGTTCCATAACAAAAAGGAGCAAATGACATACACTTGCACGAAAGTTTGTGGTACTTTTTTCAGTAAATGAGACGGTAAGGACCCAGTTATATGTTAGCGATTACGTTTATGATCTGTACTCATACGAAAAGTCGTCTTATTGGTGCTTATTTCGACTCATATTTACTCCAGACAATGTCTTGAAATACACTACTTTCCTTGTGAAATCCCTTGCTCATCCACTGCACAAGTTTGGAGTATGCATGTTTGAATGGAGCAGGTTCGAAGTCTTTGAGAGTACCTTACCTCGTCAGTTCTACTGATAATGGTATTGAAAATACTGAGCTCTAAAGTTCATTTTCTCACGGATTTGGCAGCCTATAGCGCCGAAACGGAGCATTTGTGCCTCCCCCTCGATTAATTTTTTTCTTATTTCTATGTCAGGAATCTCGTGAGATAGGTTTGTCGGTGTTGTTTTGCTACACCCTGTATATACATATCTCACACGTGTAAACTGAAGTTTTTCTTCGGCAGCTTAATCACATCTATTTTAATTATATTCAGTTACAAGGAATTTAGTTCGTTCCTAGTGTGAAACAGCCCTAATTAACGTCCACAATTTCATCTGTCCTGCTAGGGATTAACGCTAATCACAGGACAATATCCCATCACCAGCTGTGTTCAGAGTAATTGTCCAGATTTGTGCTTACCTTTTCTCGCTGTTACTAACGTTTTAATTGACATTTTGTTTGCAAAATCAGGAAAAAGGAGAAAAGATTAAATGAGGAACAATCAACGAGGAGAAATTATTGTTTTAATCTAACTGTTATCTGTGCACTGACAGTGGGCTTGCTTTTTATTATTCGCAGTGTAGTTTCATTATGAAAATTCATTAAAAATCACTGCTTTTATGGTCAATGGCTTTTAGTGTGGAAGTAATTTATTATCTTAATCAAAAGTCATGAGTTTTTCTATCATCATACATTGTTTAACAACCCTATTACCATGATATTATTATTTTATGTATGCAACTCATTTATTTTGCGCTTGTCAAATAGATACGCAGAGTTTTAATGGATAGGGAACGGAAATCACAACATTAAAACCTCGATGTTAGAATTTCAAACGCCACCCTAAAATTGCTGTTTCATGTCCGTAAACAGCGTTGACTAGTTTTGTACTCTCTTCATGAAGACTTTTCTTGCTGATGTTGCTTTGGCAAGTTTTACGGCAAGTTCCATTAGATACATGCCAAAATAACACCTACATCACACTTCTATTACAACATTTTCGCCTTTGAAGTGCTTGCTGACAAACATCTATCCTTTTGTCTCGCGGCAGACTTATGCTTCGCTGCAAGTACAACTGTAACAAACACTGCGAGTGATTAAGTTAAAAAAATTCACTTAATCGCCCTCCTTCTACGACAGATGAAACAACTAGACAGTACTCTAGAATATACACAATAACATGCCTTTAAATCGCTAATGTATACATTTATTTAATTGAAAAATATATTAAAAATATATTTTTAACCAAGTTTCTAACTACGAATGATTGTTAACATTTCTGATCAAGAAAGAAGTCAAATCATTAGAAACTCACTAAGACTAGGACGCTACATGATGCAGTAACGTTGTGTGTCATAACCGACAGTCACCATTCGACAAAGAAGCGTTTACATTGTATAGAATACACAGAAGACACTATTCTATGAAGGATAATAATTGTCACTTTAATGTATAGGTTAAAGACAAAGGCATTACATGTGGCAAAGGTACATTGACAGTCATAAAGCAATTATAAAATACATGACGAAGAAACGTTGGCATGTATAAGGTATAGGCATAAGACACAATATGACAAAAGGAACGTAATCTCTAAGAAAGCATATAAACAGAACTCCATTGAAAGGAAAGGCTGTCATCACAACGTCAAACAAAATCGCCATATGACACAGGAACGTTGTCAGAAGTGAAATATATATACAAGAGATTCGATATGACGAAGGAATATAATCTGTTGGAAAGCATTAATTTAATCACATACATTTTTAATGCCATACTGGTAGTACGGACACTGTCATTAAAAAAGAACTGTAATATCGGAAGATGTATGAATGTTGTACTCAACTGTGTTCGTGAGTATGCACATCTTATTGGACACTGCTCATGTGATATTGACGAATGATTAATAAATTGAAACAGATGCCACTATAATTCAATGTTTTCCTCTTGAAGCACCATGCCATTGTGCTCCTGAGGTTTAGGCGATAGAAAGTTCATCAGCTGAAATGATACTGGTGGTCATACCGTTCGAACCGATATATATATATCCATTATTTTCGCATGACATTGAAGGCTTGACTTACCATAGTTAGAATGATCCGATTTAGGTCACATATGCGCCGTTTTGTTCGATAACGTGTTGCCATTTGGAAGGTAATATCATGATGCCTCTCTCATAGAAGCCCTTGTCCCTATTGGCAAAAAATTGAGACAGTCGATGTTCACAAGCCTCTCTTGACGCGAACTTTGCACCAGCATAGTGTTCCATGGACAGGAACAGATGGTAATCACTCGGTGCCAGGTCCGGACTATAAGGTGGATGTATAAGAACCTCCCAACCAAGCTCCCGGAGCTTCTGGCGAGTCACTATCGATGTGTGTGGCCTGGCGTTGTCCTGGTGGAACACAATGCCTCTCCTATTGGCCAAAGCTGGCCGCTTCTGGGCGATTGCTGCCTTCAGACGGTCCAATTGTTGACAGTATATTTCCGAGTTAAGGGTTTGGCCGTAGGGGAGCAGCTCATAGTAGATAATTCCCTGCCAATCCCACCAAACACACAGCAAAACCTTCCTGGCCGTCAATCCTGGCTTGGACACCGTTTACGCCGGCGCACCGCGCTTCGACCACGACCGTTTTCGCGTGATGTTGTCGTAAGTGATCCACTTTTCATCACCAGTCACCAACCGCTACAGAAATGGGTCGCTTTTGTTGCGATTCAGCAGCGATTCGCAGATGGAAATTCGGTCCATGAGGTTTTTTTGTGTTAACTCATGTGGCACCCATACATCAAGATTCTTTGTGTATCCAGCCTTATGCAAATGGTTCCACACGGTTTTTTGTGCAATGTTTAGCTCTTGGGCAATCGAAACAGTGCTTACATGACGGTCGGACGCGACAACGTCCATGATTTTATCGACATTTTCGATACTTGGCCTTCCAGTGCGTGGTACATCTTTGACGTCAAAATTACCAGAACGGAATCGACGAAACTAAAATTGCGCGTGATTGGCTGTTACAGTATCAGGACCATAAACACTATTCACATTTGCAGCCGCCTGGCTTGCGTTTTCGCCTTTATCGAAGAAAAACTGTAAAATATAGCGTATTTTCTCTTTGCTAGTGTCCATTTTGACGCACGCTCACACAACACTGAGTCAACTCATCACAACTATCTGAACAGTGTTTGTAGTACGCAATCTCATCGTTTGAACGCCATCTCGTTGAACCCGATCGGACTTATACAACGCGAGCTACAGATCACTGAATATGGATTACTTTTTACTACACCAGATATATATATATATGCAGTCAAATTTCGTACTTGCTTTTCGCTGAATGCTAGAGCTAGCGTATCATACCATTAATGCATTTCAAGGACATAACCTGGTTTCTATCTGCAGTTGAAAATTTTGATTTTAACAAAATGAACTATAAAATATACGATGAGTCGTAAATGCACACAGAAAATAACGGGATAACTAGAAATTTAAATTTAGAAAAGAATTCGAATATACGTAGTGTTTGAATCTACTTTCTTTAAAATTTCTCTAGCAGGAAGTTCTGCTCAGCCCTCCGAAATCTAAAGAACTAAGCCTTTGAATACAGTACAATCTAGAACGGCAATGAAGTTAGACAAATCGTTGATGTAAAATATTTATTGATTTCTGGGCATATTTGTTACAGAGAAAAAATAGGATTCTAACATGATATCTAGATTGTAGTTTTAGTGATACGTAAATAGTTTTAGTGATTTTTATATATTTTAGTAAAAGAAACCTATTACAATAAAAGCATGTTGAAACTCCACTAGAATTTTTTAAGTAAAAATACAGTATAACTAATTGTTTGGTTTAAATAGTGCTTTACTCAGTTCAGTCTTTTCCCTTCAGAACTATTATTAAAGCAATAGGGTAGTGAATTGCTTATATGTTTTCTTTATTAAGTGTCATATAGTGAAACTATTAAGCTGAAACTTTAATTTTTAGGGGAGTGGCCGTGGACGACCAGGGCTACATCTTCGTGGGAGATTCGGGCAACAATCGCATCCAAATCTTCCACCCGGACGGAACGTTTCTCCGAGCGTTCGGATGCTGGGGTTCGGGCGATGGAGAGTTCAAGGGCCTGGAGGGCCTCGCAGTCATGCCCAATGGCAACATCCTGGTCTGCGACAGGGAGAACCATCGGATTCAGGTCTTCTAAGCAGGTCAGTCACGAAACATCTTATTTTCAATCAATACATAGAATACGTAACTAATCCTCTTTGCAGCAAGTTATAGAATATGTGTAAGGATTTGTATCATACTAATTTTTGATTTTCGAGATTGTTTTTTTAAAGGAATTGTTAGGTTTTATTATGTATTGAGAGCAAAACGTTGATATAAACTTCCTTTAATATTTTATGCTATATGTGGATTTTGACATTTTAACTTAATTCTAGTTTTAAGTTACGTTTCTTGAAAGTAAATTGTTTCATTTTAGAATTAAAGTGTGGTGTTTTCTGTGTTTGAATAATTATTTATCAAAATCCTTTCTCTTAAGAGAGTTTGTTTTTTGTTGTGTCTGTCAAAGATTTTAGTAATATTAACAATTTTGTCTTATTACTATTCTTCAGTTTTTCTGTCATCCATCCCTTTTATTTTTGCTTGCGATCAATCATATTCTTGCACTAGCAACTTTCTTTTTTCTCTCCACCTATCTTACGTAAATACTTACAAGTGAAGCTGTCAAAACATGAGTTACTAACTGTAGAAAGTAAACATATCGAAAATGCAAAATATTTCAGTTACAACATTTTTTTTTCAGTTTCTGGGTTATATAACAACATAAAAATTTATAATTTAAAATACTACTATAAATTGTATACAATTTTTTAAATATTTTCTACCGCATACACAAGCACAAAACAGTTCCTTATTGCTCCTTTCCACATGAGCATAACGGTTGTGGTCTTTCTACAATATATCATTCAGGGATTCATCAGATCTAACATTGGGAAATAGGGAAAATAGTAGTCAAGATGTCCGGTCTCAAGGTTCGATTACAGATCGAATACGCTTTGGATAAGCCAATAATATCCTTTCCTTATTTTATAAACAGTATCTACTGTTTAGGAAAACGTTTTATGAAACTGTACGGATCTAGGCTAGAAGCGCACAAGTATAAAGACCATAAATACAATTAAATTCAATTTTAGTAAATTCATCTACGAGGGGGGATCGTAAAGTTTTAATTATCACCCCGAAGTTATTGAGCTATGTGTATGAAATTTTGCCACCGTATTTAGTGGTCCTTATGTACATGACGGAGAAAAAATGAGCTCTTTGTGTTCTTTCTTAACCTTCCGCAGGCCGTCATTGTAGAAGTCTGTAGACTGCGTTGAAAACCACTGTCCCACTAGTTGAATGATGTCATTTTTGTCGTTAAATCGCCGAACCCGCAATGTATGTTTCATCTTTGATTTGGGAACAACAAAAAGCTACTTATGGGGAGATCGGGAGAAAAGAAAAAAAAACTGCAAGATTTCAAAGCCACAGTACCTTGATTTCTCAACTGCGACTTCACTAAGCTGGTGCATTGGCAGTATGGAAACGAACACCTTTAGTGAACCCACCGTGCAGTCACCGTAGACATGAGTAGTTGTCGTGAATAATTTTACACACACTACCATAACCAAGTCCAGTTTCCTTGACGAACATTGGGATGGTTGCTCGCCTTCTTCCAGGAGAAATCCGTCATTATCTTCATTGTGGTCGCATCGTCCGTGCGTGATGGTCGTCTAGTCCTTGGCTCGTCTGTGGCGGACATGTGGTCAGTTTGTAAGATACTTTTCCACCTCACAACAGTGTCATGTGATGGGAAATGTTTTGCATAAACAGCCATCATTTCATCATGAACTTGCCGGGCACTGTTCGCCTTCAAATGCAGGAACTCTATCTCGCTGCGAGTCTCAACCTTCTCCATCTTGCAGATTACTTACATCTAGTACAATGTGTAAAGAAACAAAAGGACACAAAGAGTTAATTTTTCCTCCGTCGTGTACATAAGATCCAGTATGGCAAAATTTCATACACATAGCTCAATAACTTTCGGGTGATAATTAAAACTTTACGATCCCCCCTCGTATATTTACAATTATAAGGGAGGTAGGGATAATTAGGATCACTTTTGACAGTTGCAACTTTGACAATTAATTACTATAGAATGAGGTGGACTACATGCTAATGTTACATATAATTTTACTTAATATGTAGTTGTCTCTTGAAATATGTAAAGAATTATTTTCAATGTACCATGTTATCTGGTACAAGTTTTCTTTTTTTGAATTACCTCTTTCATCCCAATTGCCCCATGAAATGGGGTAATTGGAATCATTAGTATTTTCTCTTATGCAGCCAGTGATAAACAGTCATGGATAAAAGGGATTAAAAGAACTCGGTGTGGACTTTACAACAAGATATATTTGGTTTCACAACTACAACTATTCGAAAAGAAATACACGGATTTGCAATATTCATTTTACACTCTGCCTACAAAACAAAATCAAAAGCATTGGAAATTAATAGCCTTGTTATTGTACTAAAGAATCTTATTTCTCCTGACTTCAAAAATTCTGTGATCCCATTTACCCTGCAAGTGCTATTTCTGGAATAATTAGAGTCACGCACATTATTAACATTATGCTTTATCTGTTGCAAAACTTAACGTTTTCCTCTTAAAAACAACCTTTTTCTCAATTTAGTCCTAGCTATATTTAAATATTCCTACAATTTTTTTACACAGGACCTTTTAAAAACTAAAACACTCTCACTTAGACGGACGACATTTTTGTGTGTTCTGGGAAAACAATGATTACTTCTAGAGAAACATAGATTTCTACTCAAAAAAATTACTCATGAAGAATATTGGTCAGACTTCATATGAGCATGGTCAATAATTTTTTACCTGTTACAGACTGGCCTTGAAGTGCCCCTGATCCTAACTACCCCTACCTCCCCTTTTATCCGTGATTCTTCCCATATTTGTAGTAATTCGACCACAAAATTGAATTTAATCAAGGAAACTCATAAAAACAAGTATTGTGTATAATATATTTGAATCACAGGTTTACATGTCCACCGGTATGATGACGGCAAATATCACATCATCATTAATTTTATACAATAACACTTTCATTCCATCATTTCTCTATTAATATGTAGATGTAGATTATCTTCAGTGGATTTTCAGCTGTTAATATCATCCATTTCAATTTCTTTCTGTAAAAAATGTTTCATCCATTTGCTTTCATCTCCTTTATACTGAAAAGTATAATAAAATCCATGAATATTCTTCATTTTGTCTAAACATTTTGGATAGAACAAATAAATCCACTAAATATCACGAGATGCTGCAACCAAATATAGACAGGTTAATTATTTTCGTGTCCAAATAAATGGACTACTGCCTATTGACGTGATCCATTATCTCAAGCGGAAAAGAAACCCTACGTTTGATGACTTTCATACACTCGTATCTAGACTTCCTGATTTGTTATAAAAGAAAGTTTCTTGTTAATAATATGAAACAGAATTCATCTTATCTCCATCATAATTTCAATTATTGTTCACTTTAGTGATGACATTAGTATTTCTCTATTATATTTTCAAGTGTTTTATTTGTAGTTAAATTAATCCTTGCAGAATGTATTTTAGATAAATCAAGCTTCCTTTGTATTTTCAAAAAAATAATTTTCTATTGTAGACGTCACAAGCAAAAATTATGTATACAGTAACTCATGGCATTATTTAACAAAAGCACTAAATTTTGGCTAATGAGGTTAACAAAATGAAAGCAGATTTTAGTTCCGAACTGCCTACAAAATATGTTGAATGGACTAAGCCTGTCTGCATGGAGTTATTCAGTTGGTGTTCTGAGTCTTTAGGTCATCTGTAAATGTTGAATCTTTCGTTTTATAATAGACGCTGCATCTGTAATGGAAAGTTTACAATATAATTAATATACTCAATAGTAAGTTAATTTCTCATGCATGCAAATAGCAATTGACTTTGAACGAAATTTAATCTCTTATAATGAAATAAATATTTCTAACAGCTTTTCGGATCTTTATGTTTATATGCAGACATTGAGTCAATTCAGCAAGTCGTAACCTATATCACTGACGGACTTTTGTGCAAAAGATCTCACTGTCAATTAAAGTGAAAGGTTTTTTCTAATATCTAGACAACTTCATTAATATGAGAGAGTGTTTACATTTTGTTCTCATTCAAGGTATTTGTTGTACCACTTACATTATTTGGAATATAATTGCCATGTTTAATCTCGGTTAAATATTAACCGACGGATGTCACAATTTTACTTTAAAGTGTTGATAAGTTAGGCAAATGGAAAAGGATAAAAACCTTTAAAAATCTGTAGACTTAATTACGAGTATATTTATATTAAAACTAGAATTTAAATATAAAGCAAATAGTAGCTACTCACTCGTTCTCGAATCATCATTACGAAGAGAACTTTACTGTCTTCAACGGATCAACTAGAAGAAAAGGAAGGTATAAATGAAAACACTCAGAACTCCGAATCCCCTACACGATATTTGCTCTTCTGCACAGCATCTTCAAAGGTATAGATCTAATAAAACTCATTCTTTCCCACTTGAAATGCTGTACATATGTAATCCGCAAAGAAATCAAATCCTCTCCCAGGAACTTACACTTTCATCGAAGAAAAGATCGAACTCTTCTTGAACGTGTTAATCAAATAATATTTTTGTTTAAATACAATGCTTCGTCCATGAAATGTAATAACTTTGACATTAATGTCTTTGAAACACTGAATGTCAGAGCAAATAAAAGAATTTCTGTCAGAAAAATGTATACTGTTACTTTTAACGTGTAATTTGAACTGTTTTGTGACACGATTGTTGTAATGAATGTTTTCTCTTAAATAATGCCTGTAGTTTGCCAACGAAGTCAACACATACTTTGTTAGTGAGACATCTCCTTTGCATCTCGGAGATTTTGGACTGAATCCTAATGTTGACATAGGCTATTCATTGCTTTCATTACGCTGCTTTGTAAGCTAAAGGTAATAGATGGAATTAGGAGGAAAGTGCATCTTAAAGTAAAAGATACGAAGATAGATAAATCGAAAATAAAGTATTTAAGTGAGAAAGTATTTTTACTTGATACTTGAGAAAGAATATAAAGCAATATTATATATCTCCTGTATCAATTATTGGTCTATATCGAAATAATTTCACTTTGTGTATTTTGTACACGACAATGAATCATTAAACAGAATTTTTTTTTCTTTTCTTAGCTTTGATAGAATGAATCTCTTCCCCATTATGCAATCATTATTTGATAACATTGTATCAATTAGGAACAAGGTGCTATGACTATAAATAAAAAATAAGATTAATAACTAAATATTGGTATTAATCCATCATTAGTTTATATATGCAAGTAAAATTGTGTACCGAACCAACTTTGTCTAATTCAACCTTTTCATAATCATTGACTTAATTATCATGTGTCCCCTATCAATACCAAACACGATTATATTTTCCTCATCAGTTACTGACAGAGATAAATTAGTGTTTCTGCATTGAATTACAACATATTTCTTTTTGTTCAACAAAAGAACAGTTAAATCTCATGTATAGTTCATTGATCTCGAACTTTCATAATGCGGAAACATAATAACATTAAAATAAACACTTGATATAATTTTAAATATATAATTTTTACTTATGTAACTCTCGAGAACGTTCCAAGGAGTCCAATGATTCCACGTACCAGAAAGCGGGAATCCCTGTTAAATGGCTCAGAAGAAAACGATCAGCAGTTCGAACTTCGTTCGCAACAAGCGATAGAGTTATTCTCGGATTTTCGTCAGTCTCAACAGGGAAATGATGGAATTATAACATTAATATAACCCAGATCAATTTGTTTCCTAATCACTTTATGATGGCGTGTAGTTGACGAGAGATGTCACTCGTGAAGTTTGATATGAGCTTAGAACCTGCAGTGAGTTAGCTCAGAAATACCACATAATTGAATCAAATCGAGTGAATTTCTTTTTCATTTGTTTCAATATGACATACTTATTTGTTTAAAATTTAAGTACCAACAGGAGAAGAATATAATATATTTGGTGTTAGGTTTTTAGTGTGGGAGAAACCCTGTAGAAGAAAATAAAATGTGACTCGGATGTACATCCGTTTAATTAATTTACCGTTTTTTGTATTCGTGCTTCTTATCTCTTCTCTCCCTTTGTGACGCTGTAAAACAAACTTATTGCTACCTTATTTTGCATCTAGCTGATACTCGTTGAAGATGTTCAAATTCCCAATGGAAACATGTTTGTCTTCTTATGAGATTTTCATTTGAACTCGCTTCTGACGAATCTACATAAACAAGGTAGAAGATAGGCTAGAATGAAGTAAAACGATGTTAAATATTGCATTTAGAGATATCATTTGTTTAATATAATTATAGATTGATTTTTATACATTGTTTTGCTTTACCCTATATTATAATATTCAGTTGTTATAAAAGAACAGCATTGTATGAGAAAAGCAGCTGAGAATGTTTTGTGACCACTACTTTCCCAGAGTTTTCTTTGTGCGCCTAAGCGATTGCCATTGTAGTGACGTTACCCGCAACAGCCAATGGTCATGGTCGTCGGTTCAATCTCATCTCATTCCATGTGGGCTTTATAGTGTACAAACATCTTGTGGGTGGTTTTATCGCGTTTCTCCCATTTCCTCCCACTTTCTTCATTCCACCATTTTCCCCATCATCATCCATTCGATCTGAACCAACGTTGACTAAAGGCTTTAAATAAAATTCAAGTTCAAATTCAAATTCAACATCAAAGCCAATGACCGTGCGCCTTGCTCTTGTACATAAGTTCATAAATTGCTAGAACGTAGTGCATATTAACGAACATACGAATTTAGAACCCATAATATGATTAACAATACATATTTCAAACTGTTGCACTGTCTCAAATAACACAACTATCTGGATCTTGTTGGAAAGTTGTCGGCCAAGTGATAGTAAGTACCATCCGGTCATTTGCCTGGTGTGACAGAAATAAATGGAAAAAATTCCAGTCAGGATGGCGGCCACCGCGACAGTTCACAGGACCTTCCGAATGCTAAGTCAGCTTTCTATTAACTTAGCTACGGATGGATCGATAGATAGATACATAGATGAGGAAGGAAAATGTCATAATTATAATGATATCATGAATGCATTTATCAATTTGAGATAAGAAAACTATGGTTTCTGCACTTTTATATTATAAATGAATATACTCAGGATCAAACTTTTCCAATCTGATATTACGGAAATTATAGTACTTAGAGGTATGCAGCATCGTGCTATTATTTGAGAGATGTTTAAGAATAACTAAATGACTAAAAAATTACACTCTTTTTGCATTTCAAATATGCTAATTTAAAAGATAGAGCATTCAAGAACACATTCCTGCAATTTATCAAAGGTAAACAAACACTTCTGCATGAAGAACAGTGTACGCGAACTTCGTGACATGAAAAAGGTGTTTCTCGGCATTGAATTAACTCGTTCTGGTTTTCTCGCATGACTTCAGTTACTCGATGGCATTTGACAGCCACTGGTCACATGAGTATCGCATGAAGATTTGGCAAACGAGAAAGGTGGTGGTGTTGCAGACGGGAGGCTATTTTTAAACATTTGACTTTTTTTCTACTCCAACACGACTAAGGAAGGCAAGCCATAACAGGGAGCTTTCAGCTGCCGTCTTGCAAGCAACCCAGATTCACTTACACCTACTCAATGGAAAAGGAAAAAAAATACTGTGCTGCCATCTCGTGGTAGTAGTCATAAACCAGAATAACGACATCACGTTCACAGGAATGTCTATAACATGAAAACGTTGACACTTAAGTGACATTTTGAGGTGTTCTAAGCCGGTGTTGAAAGACCCAGATATTTAAGTATATGTTTTTTAAATTCAAGTCTGTTACGTAATTGTTTTTGTCATGTTGTACAATCTTGGAGATATTATATTTTCAACTAAAGTTATTATGTAATGAATGCGGGTTCAACAAATGATATTGACCTCGGAGTGGCCGAGAGGCTCGCTTTCTTTGTGCGTGGTCACGAGTTTAACTCCCGCAGAAGTCTATTGATCGGAGTGGATAGGAGCCCAATGTACAAAAAATGTCTTTAGAAGCTCACTAACTTGTTTAGGACCAGTGTCGTAGCCAAGGGGAGGGCATCTGGGCACGTGCCCTCCTACGACTCGGGTTATTTTTAATTTGACGGGCAGATAGTATGTTTTCGGGCAGTTCAGTAGTTTTTTTAAACAATCATCATACATTAACATGTACAGAATTTGTACATATTTCTGTTGATTATTAATAAAGTATACATAACTTTCACTCTCTACCCTCTTATATTTATCAACTTAATTAAACATTTTCTTTATATATAATGAGCTGTAGACAGTGCGAATTTGTCCTCTATTCTTGCATTTATCCCGAAATAGAAGTCATAGTAATGGCTGGTATTCGATTCTAGTAGTAGGCTCCTTCTTCATAGCTATATTGTGTCCCGAGATGTCGGCACGAGGGGCCTTGGCCCAATAATCATTGCGAGCAAGGCAATATTATATATTAATTATGTAAATAAAAAAGCTATTTTGACTTTGCTCCCCCAATCGAAAAGCTACTCCCTATATGGCAGAGACCTCCACAGGCCGAATATTTCACCCCAAACCCAATCCAGCCCGAATCTACCTAGACCCAGCCCCGCTCGAGCCCGCAAAGTTTTGGAGGTTTTAGGCCCGAGTACGGCTCGGCACGGCCCGATAAGTTTTAAAAATTCTTAGACCGAGCCCTATCCGGTCAGATAAGTTTTAAAAAATATTGACTCGAGCCTGGTCCCATCTAGCCGCAAAACTCCACGTGCACACAGAGTTCAACGTCTTGCTTTATTCCAATTATCATTTAACGAAAGTCAATAATTATTAAAGAACTGCAACTAATCGGCCCGAGCCCGGTCCGATCTGAATAGAAAACAGTGTCGGCCCGGCCAAACCCGACCGCTTGGGCCGGGCCGGGCTGCGGGCCTCGTGCCGAGCCCGGCCCGTGCAGGTCACTACTATGTGGCTACTTCCTATTTGGCGAAAATCTACTCCCTATAATGATGATGTGGCAGGAGTAAATATAGTCAATGCGAAATTCGGATTGTGGCAAAATAAGTGGAAGAATGTGCCTGCAAATGACTGTCCTCGTACAGCTGATTATAGTTTGATTCATTGCTCAGAAAGCCTGTGCCCGTATATCTACAAGCTGTTGCAGATTCTTATGATTATACCTGTGTCAACGTGTACACCTGAACGTTGCTTCTCAAGTTTTGCAACAGTATAAACTGTTCCATATGTGGAATTGTGCAGACATGATTGAATTTTACGCCTTTATTTAATAAAAAATTGGGTGAAAACGTATCGAAGAGGAAAAGTGATTTAATCTTGGACTGGACTTCTGGAACACTTTCCCAGTCAGACTTTGGTTGTGTAATTGTACATGTGGAGACAGACTCTACTGCCCGTCAGCTTCGTCGGGAACAGCTAATTTATATGCTGCCAGTTCAACTCGTGACCCTTGGTGGGTCATGAGAAGTAGCTACACTGGTCATCGGTTCACCCTGTCGCCTTCACCACCCACGTAAATTTACATAAAAGGTTCGTGAACTTCCAGCCTCGAGAGGAATTGCTCAAGAAAACGAAGACGCCCGCCCAGCACTCGGATACTGGCTCCGAAGCAGCTAACATATCGTTTTGTCATTTCATCGCAATCGAAGATTCGTATACAGGCTCCGAAGTAGCCAATATATCGTTCTATCGTTCCATCGCAATTGAGGATTAGTAAGATGGCTTCGAAGTAGCCAAAACCTCTTCTCGTCGTTTGAGCGAAATAATATCGTTAAACAAGCAAACAAAGCAAATTATCGTCATAATTAAGTAACAATCAACAAACGAACAGTCACATTGTATTAGTGGTTAACGAACGAAGCTACCACATCGTTTATCTTAACCTTGAAGATTGGATTCAGTGGTCACCAGTTGAAAACGTCAAGTGTAATACAACAAAACTTGTGGCGACATTCCTGAAGTGCATTGCGATACAGTGTTAGTAATCGTATATTCGCGCTCCCGCGTTTTCGGTGTCCTACGAAATAAAGCTAAGAGATATTAGCACATCAAAAGAGTAATAAGCTTAGTAATAAAATATATCAGTCTTGGGCACACAGAATAAACATATTTTGTATCATTTAGTGTTTTTGTAATAAGTTAGCGTTCATGGTGATAATAATAGTGTGTGTTTATTCACCCAGGTGCTTTTGTGCAGCTCAAGAGTATTCAGTTTCTATTCTGTACGTAAGTAAAAGGTTTGGTGGATGAATCTTTATGTGACTGTAGTATTTGAAAGGGAAGTGTGGGTAAAAGGTCTTCGAGCCTTTATTTTCAGTATAACATCGGGATACTTCCTCATCGGGATCAACGAGAAAGTCCCTCGCTGGACCAACCACATTGTCCCGCTATACAGTTCCTGGCGAGATCGTGTCCGTTGCATATTTGCCAAAACTTCATTTTACAGAAAGTTACACACTTTTTTTTTTGTAAATTTAGAGGTCAAGTTATATCTTTTTGTGCAGTGGATAACCGTACCTTTCCCGGGTAAAAACGGAGAAGGTAGGGTGGGATAATGAAAAAAAAAACAAGATGTGAGAAAAAAATTAAAAAAAAACACCTAGTAAAAGAAAAGGGTGGGGGACCTGATTTGTTTTGATTTGGTACCATAAATATAAATATGTAACGGATACGATCTCACCGGGGACCGTGTAGCGGGACAACGCGGTTGGTCCAGAGCGGGACTTCCTCGTTGATCCCGATGAGGAAGTATGCCGATGTTAGACTGACAATAATAGCTGGAAGACCTTTTACCCACACTTCCCTTTCAAATACTACACTCACATAAAGATTCATCCACCATACTTTATACTTATGTACAGAATAGAAACTGAATACTCTTGAGCTGCACAAAAACACCTGGGTGAATAAACACACACTATTATTATCACCATGAACGCTAACTTATTACAAAAACACTAAATGATACAAAATATGTTTATTCTGTGTGCCCAAGACTGATATATTTTATTACTAAGCTTATTACTCGTTTGATGTGCTAATATCTCTTAGCTTTATTTCGTAGGACACCGAAAACGCGGGAGCGCGAATATACGATTACTAACACTGTATCGCAATGCACTTCAGGAATGTCGCCACAAGTTTTGTTGTATTACACTTGACGTTTTCAACTGGTGACCACTGAATCCAATCTTCAAGGTTAAGATAAAAGATGTGGTAGCTTCGTTCGTTAACCACTAATACAATGTGACTGTTCGTTTGTTGATTGTTACTTAATTATGACGATAATTTGCTTTGTTTGCTTGTTTAACGATATTATTTCGCTCAAACGATGAGAAGAGGTTTTGGCTACTTCGGAGCCATCTTATTAATCCTCAATTGCGATGGAACGATAGAACGATATATTGGCTACTTCGGAGCCTGTATACGAATCTTCGATTGCGATGAAATGACAAAACGATATGTTAGCTGCTTCGGAGCCAGTATCCGAGTGCTGGGCGGGCGTCTTCGTTTTCTTGAGCAATTCCTCTCGAGGCTGGAAGTTCACGAACCTTTTATGTAAATTTACGTGGGTGGTGAAGGCGACAGGGTGAACCGATGACCAGTGTAGCTACTTCTCATGACCCACCAAGGGTCACGAGTTGAACTGGCAGCATATAAATTAGCTGTTCCCGACGAAGCTGACGGGCAGTATAATAAAAGTAAGAGTCTGTCTCCACGTTTACAATTACACAATCAAAGACTGGCTGGGAAAGTGTTCTTAAATGCGTAGCTTGCTCTGCAACGAAGAAAGAAGTCCAGTCCAAGTTTAAATAACTTTTCCTCTTCAATACGATTTTGCACAATTTTAATAAGAAAAAAGGAGTAAAATTCAATCATGTATGCACAATTCCACATATGGAACAATTTATACTGTTGCATAATAGCGGCCGACTAAGTCTCATAAAGTTGTGAAGGAACTGAGAACATTTGTGAAGAACCCTGGAGTCACTGGTATTCACTAAGAGTCATTAAGTCGGAAACACACTCTACAAAGGGTTAAGTCTCCTTATGAGGTTAGATGACTAAGACAATGGGATGCGACACTCGAAATGTTAAAGAAGTTTCACATGTTCATCAAAAGGTTAAGTTAAATACAACTCAAGTGGAGTGACGTGCGACATTTAAAGGTTAAGTACTATCCTCATGATATTCTAGAAGTGCGACACTGAATTCGATGAGTCGACACAGAACGCAAAACGATATACGATTTAATATGCACAGCTATTGCCTCAGCACCGAAAATTTTTATTCTCTAACGAGAATCAAACCTGAAACCATGCGTACCAATAGCAAAATCGTGTTAATTACTCGGTTAAGAAGGGTCATATGTATATGAGACAGAGATGGAAAGGGTTTCTGTGCCCCTCCCGTAGAAAAATCCTGGCTACGGGCCTGTGTAGGACATTAATAACAATTCAACTAATCAACAAATGATATTTGGGGAAATAAATTGAAAGGTACATCTTACAGTGTATCAGCCCTTCGACTCTTAAATTTCATTCGCGTAAGTCCTCTAATCCAATTAAGACAAATAGATGGTAAGGAAGAACAACTTTCGTAGTGAGCCAGCACTTTCTCTCGAATCCAAACCGGAGCGTGGTTCGTAACCCACCTTAATAGTTGATTTTGTCCTTTCAATTAGAACGAAAATAAACAAATAAACGCAACTCTTGATTTTCTTATAGAATTCGTAAAGCACCTCGTACACCATTCGATAAAGCTCGAACAAGTCGTTGAACAAGAAATGTGATAAAAATGACGTCACGAATCATGGACTTCACGCAGGAAATCTCTTGAATTCAAGTCTTCTCATCCAATAAGACCTATTTAGAACCTGTCGTATTTTTCTTGAATTGAACGCAGTGATCTACCAATCACATTTCTTGTGACTTGAGCACGTGACTACTGTGTTTCCGGAGCACCGAAAATTAAAATGTCGACATGGAGCAGGGTTGCATTGTGTAAAGCCCTTGATTCGCAGGATTCGTCACAAGTCATACTGGTGTCTAGTAGCGTCTTCGAATCCCCTCTGCACAATTCATTTATAGGCTATATATTCCCAATTTCCCTAAAGAATATAAATATTTATTTATAAAAGAACTGAATAAAATTATTTGTTTAAAAGATTGCATATAAACCTGAGAATAAAAATAAAAATTACAGAAAAAAAACATGCGTTACGTAACAAAGGCATAAACCTCCTCCTCCCCCTTGTCATACTTCTTAAGAAAAGGCCGAACCCCTCCCCCTCTTGCCGCGTTACGTAATATGTGGACGACTACTTTTACGAACTTCTTTTCTTGACCAAACTACTTGAAAATATACGTTGGAAATTTTACTGTGAGTTGGGAACATACAAGGCTTTTTTGACACCAAATTTCTGACATTTTCATGAAGACACTTTTGAGATATTTAAGCCCAATAACAGTCCTTTTTTGACGTATGGCCATGTTTGAAACCCCGTAGAAGACGAGGGATTTGAGTTAAGGCCATGATGTTTCGATGTAGACACTCTGTTGGTATGCGTAGGTCTATTTTAAAAAATGTAGCCTTATATTGAACTCCTTCACCCAAAACAATTGGATTAAAAATCCAATTTTGTGCGATTCGGTAGTTATTTTTCAGCCTAATTTATAAAATAAAGAAATTCATTTTGAGGGAAAATGCTTCCAAATTTTTAAAGAACATTTCAGGAGCTAGACAACGATTTTTGTTTCAGCTCTCTAACTTATTTATTTGTTTGAACTTTACGTTCCAAATACAGCACGTGTCAGTCATTTTACATCGATACATTAACAGAAATTAAAGTGAATAACAAAAATATAAACAACAATATTTACAAATACAAGTTATTTATCTGAGCCCTGAAAGTGCTCTCAGAAGCAAACATATCAAATGTGTGTGGGAGACCATTATGCTTCGTAGCTATCCTGTTTATAAGTGAGCTTTAAACAAAGTTTATTCTGGGTTTGTTTACGTAAAATAATGCTACATTTTGTGTTCGTCGGATAAGTACACGAAAGTTGATTTGTGACAATAAGGTCTAATGTTCTTCTGATTTTATTGATATTCAGGTTTCCGTACATACGTATATACGTTATCAAAAAGTGCCATTTGCCATATTGGAAACGTTGTACCCCCTGGATAAATAATAGCATAACTGTTTTGTTTTTCAAAAGTGGTTCTGGTATCCTCAGATATGTAGGAATCCATGTACGAAAAATAATCAAATTCTAATATGGGATGCAACCAATTTCTGGCAGATACAAAATTAGTACCTGTACCCTATTGTAACCATTTCTCTTACATACATAAATTATTCAGCCGAGCGACTAACATCAGTAATTGTTTTATTATTTTGTTTTCAGATCTGCTGTACTTACGAAGAATACCCTGTCAATGGCAGACACAAGGCGTAAAAGGCCTCAATCCCTGTGGCCAAGGTTTTCTTTCTAATGCAATAGACCGGAAATGTGTACAAGAGGAATAAATGTATTAGTGACTTAAGTGAACCATAATTAAATACAAATAGAAATTAATAAGAAACTTAAGCTCCCTGATTAATATCGGGGATAATAAGTGAGCTCAAGTTAAAACCCAAAATTTCTTAAAAAAACATAATTTTTTGTATTTTTTATAGTAGCTCAAAAAGCAAGCTTTTGTTACAAACTTTACAAAAAATAATTTTACTTGTCTTTCCATTTATTTCATTGAAAATATCTTCTTCCTAAATTTTCCAAGACTTCAAATTTGGTGCTTTTCTTAACGTAACTCATGAAGTCTTGAAAAATTGAAGAAAAACTTATTTTGCGGGACTTTATCTGACGTTTTGCATTTTTTGTTGTTGTCATGTGCTATTTTTTCAGTACAAAACTTTGTCCACTCTTTTTTGGTATAAAGCTAAACGAACCAGCTTTACTGTGTGTTCCCTTACGTTACCACGATTCATTGTTTGATAATAAGTTGTGATAACACTCTTTTGTATAAAAGGGTTAAAGAAGTGTGGAAATCAATGGTTGTGTAAAAGGTTTTTATTCGTCATACTATAGTGCTTTGAACCTGTTGCGTTTGATGATGAGTCTGAGCTACCAAATGTTTTAGAAATCAAATCCTAACATTCGACATGACCTATTTATTTTTACTCACTTCTCTATGTTTAAATTATTGTGTGCTCTATTCAGAAGATATTTTTATTCTAGTCCAATATGTTGTTTACATAAATTGGTCAAACAACAATAAAGAAAAATTCTTGTAAATAAAACAATGAGCTCGTTAGAAGAATTCCCTTATTAAATATATATATAAAAAATGCTCGACCTTATTGGTTTGGTTGGTTAGATTTGTTTACTAAATCTAACTTAACCAGAACGTGGGATTTTTTTTGAAAATATTATTTATGTACAGAATATAATTATAATTAGATACTAATCTGATTTGGACAAACATTTAAAGAAAATCTGTGCTCGGTCGCAGGGTCCAAAACTATGTTGATTATTTGTAAATTTCAAAGTTTTCTGCATTGTATGATAGAGAAAGATTTTTGAATGTAAAGATTGACCTAATTCCCTGTTGTTTCCAATAAAGAATATTAATATATAAATGTACACAAAGTGTATTTTATTATGTTATATAAGTCATATATCTACGTACACCTTGCCCATTGGAGATAATAATCAATAAGTCTGTGAGTTGTATTTCTTTACCTTGGTAGATATATTTGTAGTTCTTTCTGGAGTTCATGAAGAAGACTAGCCACAATAAAAATTTCGAGAGTAGATTGAATAAATCTTATAACATAAAACAAATTGACAAGTACCTAGAACATAAACTAACAGAGTTCTAGCTACGTATTAAAATTATAAATGTAGATAATGTATGTAGGACCTAAAATGTAGTAACACGTGTGTAGAACAAACGACAAGCTGCTGGACATTAAGTTAGCAAAAGGGAATAAAAGTAAACATTGCAATATTCCATTTGAAAATGTCATACAAAATTTCTGACTTTCATTTATTTTTGTTTCTTAAACGAAGGGAATGGACCAAAGAATTATAGTTGGAATCTACAAACCCTTGATTCTACTTTCACAGAAGATTGATTTTAGCTTATTTGGGGGCAAAATTTAAATGGTTTCAATTTGATAAACCTTCCTTTACTCTACGTATATGACTATTATACTTTTACTTTCAATTTATTTTCGACTGTTCGTATTCTCACTTACAAATGCATGCCATAATACGTTTAAAGATAAGATAAAATAAATTTTATGGGTGGTAACAGCACTATGGCTTACGCCCGATGTCATAATACGTGTTGTTGATGGATTTTGAATGTATCAAACATTATATTCGGTTAGGTTAGGTTAATTCAAATCACAGTTAATTTCAGTATATTATCTCAGTATTGTTTCCTTGATTATATTATGGAATATACCCTGAAGTGTGACTGTTTCTTCGTTTTATCCATTCAAGTACGTATATGTTTATCCATAATTTTGTAGTCATGGTTTTCCAAGGTTCATACTGAGAATTTACGATAGTTTGGTTCTAAAGAGAGCAATATATTTTGTAACGAGTGTATTCTTAATTTATTAAATTTTTATCCTTTAGAAAAACCGAATCTCTGAACATACACTCACTCACACATAGACAAATGCGCAAACAGAAAGACAAATATAGCATGTATATAGATGCACACACTCAAAAGATACAACGCAAATTAGATTGCACGTTAATAGTTATACTGTTCTTACTTCAAACAATCAATAATGTTAATTAGATATCTCTTTACTAATTGGCATTGCTTTCCACAAAGTGATCACAAGATGAGATTCAAATCAATTATAACTGAGCAACTAAAGAAACTTTTATATTTTCTTTTTAATGCGCAGTTGATGATTTATAGAATACATATACATTCAGAAAAATACTTCGACTTTGCAAAACAAGTTTTTATGGTAATAAAGAAGAAATTTTCCATGTAAAACTCTTTCTCTGATATCTAAATTGATCTATATTAGTACCTGGTCACCTTGTTTACAACAGATATCAAATTCACTGCTAAGAAAATCTATACTCGATTTGTTTTTAGGTTTTGCTTACTTTCAGAACTTTTATTCACAGAACTTTTAATGAATATAAAATAAATCTTCCAGCATTCCAGACATAACATGTACAAAGACGAACATAACGCACATTTTACGTGGTCTATAATAAAAAATCAATAGAACCTTGATGTAAAAAGCTTGTCATATAATGACTATACTGTCCAACTTCAGTGATAACGTATGACATCTATGCATAATTACAGACGATACTACCAGAGTTTCAAGCATCTTGAATTTCAAGAATCTTTAACCATAATCACAAAATGCGATCGCCTTATTTTCTAGAGTCGATATGACACTCTCCAAATAAAGGTAATTACAGTAATTGGTTTATATTTCTTCTTATATTTCTTACTTACATACATTTAGTTTTGTAGCTGCCATCTTTCCAGTGAACAACTACTTTCTGTTTTCAAGCAATAATGTAAGAACATTAATGGAATACACATCGTGGAAAGTTAACTGTCCAGTAGTTTAGTGTCGCAAACAAACATCATGGTAGGAGTTTTTTATTATGGCTTTAAACAGCTAATGCTCAAGCTGGGATAGGGTAGAAGAAAAATGATGTAGGAAGAAATTGGCCAGGACCCAAGTTGAAGATATCATCCCTACATTTGCCTTGTGTGACTGAGAAAAACCTTGATAAAATCATTAGTATGGTCGGTCGATTGTATCGAATCCAGAACCTCCTAAGTGCAAACCCAACGCTCTATCAACTACGCTACGGCTGCTAGTTCATCGTTCTAGGGCAATCCATTCACCTTCATGACAAATACAATCTTATCAGTAGAGAAGTTTTGGTAGCGAACAACCTATTCTAATTTAAAATGTCAACAGAATTTTACCCCTCCTCATTTTCTAGATACACGTACTGTCAGCGTAACTTTGTGGTTAACATCATTTGCATTGACCTTGTATGTAAATAATTAAGTACAAGGAACAATACTTTATCAGCGGCTAGCTAATATAAACTGAAACTGCATTGTACATACAGAAGCTGAATTTCATTTAACTGAATATTGAGTAGACGACATAATTCAGACAGTCAGTTATTTTTTGAGATAATAATGCAAGATCACAACATGATCATACATTACCACAAATCGGAAAACAATTACAGTAAACCAATTAAAATGTATTATAATTTCTCGAAAATTATTAATAATGAACTAAATACTGTAGTTGTTAATATCTATCCGAACACAATTTTGGAAAAGCTTCATCTCCTTGTTTTAGATAAAACATATATTTTACAAGTTACAGGTTATGTTGGCGAGATACCTAAAATCAAAAGTATTAAATGGAATTATTGTTATACATAGTAACTCTGCTTTTGTCTACATTTCCGATTTTGCAGAATAAAATGCTAAATTTGTCACATAGTAGTATTTTTTTTTATTTTTTATTTTTAATTGCACAAGCCAAGGCAATTGAGATAAGTTTGTGTATGGTAGATATATTATTAGTTATAATGACAATTACAATAATTCGTTCCTCGTTCTGAAATCAACGTTACAACTTTTCTTCCAATTTCTGCACAAAACATGATACTAAATCAAGAATTTTCTAAAGTAACACAGCTAACAGAGCTAACACAGTAACAGAGCTAACTTAAAGTAACACAGAAAAATAGCTACTTAGTAAATTGGAGACAAATGCGTTTTACATTCCCTTAAATCATCAAATATTTTTACAAATGTTTAGTGTAACATTCCTTTAACCATTTCACTTTAATTGCAGTTGTAGCTAATTTGTTTTCCATGATATTGTAAGCTAAAATCGTTCTTATAATGTATGTAAAGCATTTGCCATAATAGTTTTCCATAAAACGATTTTATGATTCTAATCCACAAACTTTCAGATTTCATTTAACGTGTATTAAAATATATAGAAAGTAAGTGTTTGAAACACCCTTTTGTGTTTTGTAACATCTGTAATTAGTGTATAATAATTTGAAATAATTCCTTTCCACTGAAGGACGGCGGTTTGGTTTACAATCTAACTGTACGACACATGAGAGAATTGTAACTCTCCGGATGTACAGTGGATCTAATACATATTGTTCAACACCAATAGCTTGAAACCTAATGGGAAATTCTCGCAAACCCCATTCAACAAACTAATTTGCGGCTTCCTAAAGGTGTCAATGAAGATGGTAATTGGGTATTCAACGCCGAGTTTAGTGTTAACGTAGAACAAAATCACCCTTGCTTGTAATCATAATAGAATGACGTAGGTAAAGAAGAACATATCGGCTCTGTTTCCAATAATTATTTATAAGTAGATTCGTTTCTTCTCGTTAAAGAGTCTATGTAAGAGTAATTTGGTTTACCTATCAAGCTTTCATTTTATTAATATTATTAAAGTAATTCAATTTTACATGAATAGCAAGAGAAAGCTACTTTGAGTTTGTTTGGAAATGTCTAATTTTTTACAAGCAAAGTGTATTTGACCTGAGTGTAAAGTGCAAGTGACTTGATTACAGTTGCAGTTTATGGAAAGCTATAACTTACATGTTTTTCTGTTTGCTGCTAAATATTATGGAATACAGCGTGAGTAGTTTTCTGTCCAATTTCTTAAATAGGTATTCTGTCGCAGTATGTCGGACAGGGAATCGAATCTTTAGTGATCAATTTCATGAACTATTTGCAGGCCACAAGTGAAGAACATGCTTTGTCCATTTTATTGATTTTATAGGAGAGCGTTTTAAAAGTTCAGAATTAGCACTGCATATATCTGAACATCAAATAAAGATTTGATCGTGGCAGACAGACTATGCATGCTATCTTCATGTATGATAGCTTGTTAAAAAGACCATTAAAAGAGCTAAATAATGGCACTATTATCTTAATTTCTCAAAAAAGGACAAGACACGTTCTTTTCCTGTGGTCTTCAATCTTCTGAAAAAGTTACTATTTTCTCTCAAGACGAAGAGTCCATTTCTGTGTTTAAAGTTAAGTTTATAACAAATGTAATATCTTATTTCATCTTATAAGTTATTTCTAAAGAAATACAATCTGAAATTTCAAGTTTGGTGGTTTAGAAAACACAGTCATAGTCAAGAATGAGATATAGAACTTTACAGTAAGAAATATATGAATGTGTTCCAGTTTCTTCATTCGATAGTTTCATCTGCTTCCATTTCTGGGTTTCTTTTGTTCTCCTTCTGACATCCTTCCAAAAACGAATTGAGTGTTGTGGTAGGTAGAAGCTTTCTTGAGGAACGAGACGAGGAAAACTAATTTCAGACCTTCAGAGAAGGAAAAGGGCGAGGAGAAAATGAAATATGGTTTTGCGGTTTGAAGTTATTGATTCTCAACGTTAATTAGTCAGTTTCAAATTTCTGCAGTTACGCCTCTGCACTGCAACAACATTTTGTGAAATTAATTTTTCTTTCTATCATTCTTTTTTGTTTTCTTTTCTCATGAGAACTTAATAGAAAAGCAGACAAAAGGTAAGAGATAAAGCAGGAAATTAGTCCTCAGAGACACGATATGTCAAAAATACTTTCTTGACTTGAAATTGCCCTAGATAAATGTAATTAGGTGGTTGATGCTTTAAAGCTTAAAAACAGAGAGTAAGAATCTCATTCCTCCTGAAGAATTAATTAAATTAATATTTCGAAACAACATTTTTGTTATTTTAAATTGAAGTTACATTAAAAGATTAAGAACCGTGGGTTAACTTGTATAAGCTTTAAAATTCAAAATTCTGCCGCATGTGGGATACCATTGATTCATAATTATTTCAGTACAAATTTGAAGCGATGTACGTTGAAGCAGTATTTCTACGTACAAAACAAAATACAGTCTTTAGTAGGTTAGTTGACCTATAGACTGGTCGAAATATTGAAAAAAATCTTGTATTCAATGTCAACCATAGTTACTACTCATATTTAGATTGTTTAATGTAATTTACTTAATTAAGAATCAGTTTGATATTTTGCTTGCTTACTCTTTCTTTGTTTCATGCATTCTTCTCACTCTCACTACAATTTAGTAGTTCAATTAGTTTGAGATAAATATATCGAATTGATACAACTGGAAACTTTTGCTCGGTAATTCTAGAAAACATTACTCTGGGAACCATAATTTTACAACACAATTGCAAAACGGATTGTTACCAAATCATTTTGTAAAATTATCTCAGATTTTTTTTTACCGGGTGCTGCATATCTTTTAAATATATATCAACTCAGAAGTCAATGTATACAGATAAAATTTAGGAACAAAGAAAGAAGGTTTGAGGTAATCTTTATATATAACTAGAAATATAAGTGACAAAAAACTATTACATTTTCTACTTGGACATTCCTTTGTACAAAATATCATAGTTTGGTGTCAGATATATTTTGAGCTATATATAAAAGATGACCTCGAATCTTTTGTTAATTCATTAATGTCACTGACATCCCTTGGTTTCTGGACTCTTCGCATCTACTAAGCTAGACTTTGTCCATGTTTGGTAGACTGTTAAAGTTGTAGATGAACTTGAAAGCTTCTATGTAAAAGACGTAGAGTGTTTAATAAAACGGACTTCGAATCACCCCGTTCAATGAATCCCTGATTGCTTTGAACCCAGTACCACACGCACAAGAACCGAGCGTGCAAACCCTTTACCAAATGGGAGCCCAGGTAGGAAGAAAGAAAGACATAAATATACATACAGACCTACGAAAAGAAAGGAAGATGAGTACACATAGGAATAAATATAGAAATAGGTATAAAGCAAAAGAGCAACGAAGAAAACACACACACAGGCTGAGAGAGAGACAAGAAGAGAGAGAGAGGGACAGAGGGAATAAAGAAAGAGAACACAGGGAGAGAATGAGAGAGAGAAAGAAAGAAAGAGAGAGAGAGAGAGTACAAGAAAGGAAGAAGAGAGTAAAGTGAGCGTACGAGACAAATATCTATTTCCATCTGTGTCAAAGTGAGAATCTGTCAGATGTTTGCATTGAGTAGCCAATTTGCATGGCAACAAATTTTGACAGCAACTGAGATTGGATCTTGTCGGTTGGCAGTAGCAAGAGAAAGGCAGAAATTTCAGACTAATGACTCTGTTGAAGAGAAATTGGGGTGAAGAGTGACGCTGGTGGATGTGGAAGGTGGTTGTAGGAAGGGGCAAAAGAAACCTTGCAAGGAATTTTGCTGTGGAACAGAAAAAGATGGAGGAGGAGGAGAATCTAAGACGAAGATGAAATAGAAGTGTTATCAGAATTTTGGACTCATTATAGTACGTGTGTGTGTGTGTGGCAAATGAAGAGTTAGTTTAGTTGTTTCGGGGACGTTATCTTTGGTCGCCAGACGAACTTAAACTCGCTTTCAGTTCCTCTCCTTTCGTGACTTTAGAAACCAGACCTAGTTATCCACCTCGGACACTTGCCTCAACCAGTCCTTGAAACTTGTGAGATTCCTCTCATACCTTCCATCCCCTTATTCCGTCCTTCACTCTTTATACTGAAAAAGAAAGCCTCTGTCCGTTTTCTTCTATAAGGACCATTTTTCTTCACTTTCCATCCGTCCATTCGCTTTCTATCTTTCTTTTGTCTAAAAGTAATTTTATAACAGAGAAGATATTCCTTTCTTCTTCCATCCTTTTGTCTCTTTAAAGATACTCTTTAGGAGGACAAGAAGACAAAAGAAATGGAATCCATTCCTTTTGAGCATTCAGAACAGTAACTATAGAAATATTGCAGGCATTGAGATTGTATTTGTAATGCAATAAAGTTGATTCAAAGAAATTATATATATATATATATATATATATATATATATATATATATATATATATATATAAACGAACAAAAGATAAAATTTAAAGATTATACTTACAACATTAATATATGTTTTACCAAATACTTCTTGTTAAATAATACATAAAGAACGTGTGTACGGAGTTCAAAATTATTTTCTCCATGGAAAGTCAAAGGAAAAGAAATGAATCAGTTGAAAACACTAAGTAAAGAGTTGAACTATTTAAAGCAAATTATAAGAGTGAACAGTAAAGTGTGTAAGAGAACCGTTAATGAGTTTGACAGTGGTATTTATTAGTTGTATATCAAACTATTTTCTATACTTTTAGCTAAGTGATAAAAAAAACCGATTCTTCCTTGTAAACTTTGCACCTGAGACGGAGCGAGAGTAAAGAAATGTATTAAAGGATACTGGAATATTGTACAGCTGTTGCATGAAGATGACAACGTGTTCAATAAAACATGATTGGATTATCTTGCCGATCGACGAAAGGTTCTAGGTTAAAGTAAACCAGAATCACACCAAAGAACCGCCGAGCATCATTACAAGTCCTTGTTCTTCTTAAGTCCAGATAGAGAAGTGTCAACATCAGTTCTATGTCCAAAATGACCAGTATATTCCCCTTCTCTTTACCCATTAAAAGATTATATAAGGAAAATATTGCATTTCAGAAGAAAAGGAAACAAGTCAGTACCTTTATGCTTTAAAAAAATTGGTTCTTGATGATTGGGTGGCAAGTCTTGCAATGCATGTTGGTACGAGTACTTACTAGATTGACTTTTCATCTGATAACATTTAGCGACCTGAGTCAAAATTACCAGAGGACCATAAACAAAATCCAAATTCAATCTGTTAACACCTCGGTATACATAACTCCTGACAAAAGCACAAATACATACAGTCTTTTCCATCTGTTGCTTGACTTATTGTTACATCATGTTTCGAAATATTCTTTCTCTATTATTGTTATTACTAGTGTGCCACGTATCTTAACAAATGCAAATTATGATGACATTAAATTAATTCAGCGAATATACACACACTCGGATAAAATAACAACGAGATGTTAATGCCTGAAGAGCGAACAAGATTTCTAAAAATGAAGTGCATTTATACAGTATATACCTCGTGTTTATAAAATTCTGGGTCAATCTTCGGGCACAAAACAAGGGTATAAAGGGCCTAGCAGGATAAGATGGTGAAAAGTGCCTTGGTGGGAAATCGTGATAAAAAATACTACCATATTCAGCATAAAAATTGATGGCTCTCCACCAAATTTCAGCTCAATAGCTGCTTAAACTAACCTGAAAATAAATTAAAGTGTCTTTTTAGTAGTTTAGCGATATCTCGTTCCAATTTGCACCTACGATGACCTTATTTTTCTGAAGATATATTCAAGCTCTACAAGATAGTAATTGTTTCATTTATATTGGCGCAAAATTAAAATTTGAAAACTGAATGTTAAAAAACCCAAGACCACAGTTCGCTCGAAAAAGATATATGCTATGTAGTTTTAGTGGTTCTATAACAATGAATTTTTTTAGATTTTTTAAAGTGGTAGAACATAACCAAAAAATAAGACATACGACCAGGCTTCTTACATAACACATGCACTGTAAATACAAGTTAGAAAGCGACGTTTGCCTGGTTGCCTTCGTGGACCACTGGTCAAGACGTAGGCTTCTTGAGTGAAAGGTCCCGAGTTCGAGTTCGCCGGGGACAACACATTTCTTTCTTTCAAAACATATTTTTAAAATTTTCATATAAATAACTGATTGCTACTGAAAGCTAGGATGTATCTGGATGCACAGCCAGATAGCACGGGGCGCGCTCTCATATACAGTCACTTCATAAATTCTTCAATTTGCGCGCCCCATGAGTTTCTTTTTAATAATGCATGAACAAAATTATTTTTTCCTTTTCAGTACGAATTGTTTAAGAAAAGGATGTCTTTACAAAGTTTTTTTTATTACGACTATCTGGACCATGCGAATGAACAACACAGATACTGAGATAAGATACAGATAAAATGAGTGTTATGTGTACTAAATAACAGGTGGAAGAGAATGTTAACAGCACTTTTGCGTATGTCCACCGCTAACCGGAGGCTGCGCCCCCCCCCCCGCGGCTCCACCGCCCAGCTCTCTTAGACGCAACGTGCCTCTTTGCACATCTCGCTCAGTGTGCATTCAGACACATCCTAGCTTTCAGTAGCAATCAGTTATTTATATACATCCTAGCAATTATTAAATAATAAATATTTGCATATAAAAATATATTTTGAAAGAGGAAAAGAAGAAAAACTGTTGTCCCGGGCGGGACTCGAACCCGGGACCTTTCACTTAAGAAGCCTACTTCTTGACCACTCGACCACTTTTTTAAGCTTTGTTCGCTCTAAGCGGGCCTTTCGTTATTCAGTTAATTCTGCCAATACTTTCTACTTGCCTTACTGATTTACCTAACTACTGACAGCACAGTTAAAATCACATCCATGCCTGAGACGGGATTCGAACCCGCGATCGCCAGACTACCGCACTAGCAAGCACGACCACCTGGATCGGCGACCACGAAGGCGACCTGGCAAACGGCGCTTTTGAACTTGTATTTACAGTACATGTGTCACATAAGACGCCCGGTCACGTTTCTTATTTTTTGGTTATGTTCTACCACTTTAAAAAATCTAAAAAAAAATCATGGTTATAGAACCACTAAAACTACATAACATATATTCTTTCAAGCCAACTGTTGTCTTAGTTGTTTTTTAATTCAATTTTCACATTTTCTAACCTCTCTAAATATTTTAATTTTGAGCCAACATAAATCAAACAATTTCTGTCTTATAGAGCTTGAATAACTCTTCAATTTAAAAAAAATGAAGGTTATCGTAGGTGCAAATCCGACCGAGATATCGCTAATCTAACAAAAATACACTTTAATTTATTTTAAGGTTAGGTTAACATCTTTTGAACTGAAATTGGGTGGAGAAGCATGATTTTTGATGCTGAATATGGTAATATTTTTTAAATCACGATTCGTTCCAAGGCACCTTTCACCATGTTACCCTTTGCTATTAACGTATACATTAAAATAAATCTTACGAAGTTTTCTCTTTTGTCATAGCTGTCGTCTTTCTTCTTATGACATAGGCGTTCCTGATTCGTTGAAACGGACCTAGCCGCTAGATTTTTGCATCTGGATATCTTTGTTGGACCCCATTTTCTGGCAGCCATCAAAAGTTATTCTTCCGTTTTTATTTAATGTTCACTTTGTATAATCCTCGAAGATGAAGGCCCACAATGTTAGTATAATAAAGTATTTAGTAAGTACATTTTTATTTCACAGTGTTGTTTTATTATGTTGAATTATAATGAGCTACAAATGTTTTGCTCTTGATATCAGCTTCGATGATAAACAATTGCATTAATGCCATGAATCTTATCTTCTATCCACTTGCAATCTCACCAGCTATTTACGCTTCCAGCCTACTTAATACTCATTTTCTACAAGATGAATTACTGTGTAAAAATTTAGAGATGAAGAACAAAAATACAAAATAAGTTAAATCCCTAGAATTTAGTTTTCAGAAATGACAAAATGTCTCACACAATATATTTACAGTTAATTTCACAAGGATGTTGTTTCATCCAATTCCATCATCCTAGTGAGGTACAACATGGTTTTCAGTAGTTTGCAATTATTGTAGTTTCCTGTAGAAAACAAGTGTTCGATCTTCTCTGACATTCAGTTGATTCGTTTCTCCAAGATTATGGATAGGCCTATCTCTTACTTTGAGCTCTGAAATGGGCCTCCAAGGGTTTGTTGCTGCAATAGCAGAAACAAATGATTCCATCCTTTTTTAGGAAGTGAAATAGAAGAACCACTCTCACTAAAGTGATACGGTCCCACTGAAACTTTTCTTAACATGTCGTTGCACAGTTTCTTTTTCATAAAATTAATTATTTTTGGTGTTTGAATGGCATTTAGTAGTTTGGATGTGTAAAAATATGCATATTGGGTTATTAATTGGTCAATGGGTAGAGCAGAGCCAGATTAAAGGGGGGGAGGGTGTTAAAAGGCTACAACCTAGGGCTTCCACTGCTTTAGGGACCCTACCAAAGTAATTCAGTTACCCTTACGACCACAAGGGATATATAACAGGGCTTCTAACGGAGTGAATAGCCCAAGGTTTACAAATAATTTAATCCAGTACTGATGTAGAAACGTGTAAATAAACGTAGTCAAAGTACTACCTCAAAATAATGTAGTTTTGTTTTGGATGCAGAATGGTTTCGTGAGAACGAATGTCTTGTAAACTATGTCCAAATAAAATTGAAATACGTCCTTTGTGCATTGTTCCCAACATGTTACAAAATTATTATTTCCACTCAAGTAAAAGAAGCAAATGGATCACTATACTTTGCTTTCTTCTCGATATATTTTTTTAATGCACTTTCTCTTCCTGGAACTCAAATTTCCTTTTGCAACTGTCACCATGTCAACTATATTTTTGCATTTCTCTTCTAATTCAAACTTACAACACCTCTCTACCCACATCCACTGTTACATCGCCTGACATAGACAACAAAAATTACACATCACACGATGCGCAGATGTAAGTAAAAAGAATAAAAATGGATTTAACTTATTCTGCACCAAACCGTTTTTCATATAACTTACTTTGCACCAAATGAAAATTTCTTTCATCCTGTAAACTGACGGTTATTGCTTTTTCTGCATAAAATATTGTAGTTTCATGTGTAAGACACCTCTAATTAGGCAATGATAGCGAGCACTCATTAAAAAAAAGGATTTGACGTGTTTTGCATTTACGCTTTTCAGATAAACACACACAAATTATTGTTTATGATTTAGTTGTATGGAGATATGTAGTTAACTCCTTGTCCAATTCCCTTTCAGGGTAGTAATAAACTTAGTCTTAAATGCTATTACCAAAACATTCAATCTGTAAAACATGAAATATTAGATTGTGAACTTAATTTCTCAGAGTTTCTACTCTATGGATTGGGATAACACCTTTCCCGTAGCATTTAAATGTCTAGAGAAGTGATTGTGCAAACCGAGCAAATTGTGTAACAGTGTGTATTAACTCTAAGTGCCCTACGGAAAGAAAAAAATACATTATGTGTGAAATAGCTTCAATTGAAGAGTGTTCTCGTTCAACCAGAGAGTTATTAATAGTTTCTTTTCTATCGTCCACATAGAAAAGTTTTCGTACAGTATTAAAAGTTAAAAAAAAAAAAATCGAAGGAAGAGTAGGTAAGCTGCAATGTGTGTCTTGTTGCAGAACTCACTGTGTGTGTAGGTGTGGCGCGTCGCACCCACAAATGAAACTCTTTTTCGTAATTCCTTGAATGTTCGTTAAAAAGAAAAACGTTTGCTAATTTGTCAAAACGAAATAAGGAGAGACCTTAAAAAGAGGGAAAATTCTTTCTTTCTAAAATTGGACGTCCATTAACTTTAAATTAAAGAAATAATAGTAGATATGCAAAAACAACCTAATTTGTGTTAAAATATTTTTTTAATGACCTTTCCCAATTCTTGTTTTTAGATACAATCTACGAATTTTCTTCATTAACTCCTTTGGAGCCAATTGTCTTGTTATTTTGCTCAAGTTCCACATTTGCAAAGTTTCCAAACATATTTTATAACTTTTTCTAGAGTTCAGACTATATTTCTATATAACCAAGGTAGTATGCTTTGGCTGGAATGTGTTTTAGAAATATTATGGGTATGTGCTTTTGTTCTTGAGATAGAAAGAAATTCAATCTTCGTTCTTGAGATTGAAAAAAAAATCAATCTGCAGTAAGTCACCTAAAAACGGAAGGGTTTTGAAAGGGTTTAGTGGGCAATACACAGCTTAAATGGCTTGAGCTAGAAAAACGAAATTTTTTATGAAGATACACGATCAGTAGTAGATTAAGCAAATATTACAATTTTTTTTAAAAATCGCCATCTTGGATCCAAAATGGCCGCAAAATCCATTGTTGTATAGAATACACAGCCTAAGTGGCTGGAGATACAAACGCCAAATTTGGTATGACTGTACACCATCACTAGTAGGTTACGAAAATATATCAAAATGTTTCTAAAGACGCCATCTTGGATCAAAACAGCGGACCCCAAGAATTCACTTTCGACACCATTTCAGCTAGAAAACCGAAATTTGGCATAAAGTTGTGTTATCAAGAGTAGATTAAGAAAATATTACAACATTTTGAAAAAGTTTCCATCTTGAATCCAAAATGGCCGCTAAAAACCTTTTCAACACTGTTTGAGCTAGAGATACGAAATTAGACATACAATGTATTATCAAAAATAGCTTAGAAAAATATTAAAATGTTTTGAAAAAGTCGCTATCTTGGATTCAAAATGACCACCAAAAATATTCTACACCGTTTTGGCTAAAGATACGAAATTTGGCATAAAGGTGTATTATGAAGAGTAGTTTAGGAAAAAAAATTACATTTTGAAAATGTGGCCATATTGAATTCAAAAACGCCGTTAAAACATTTCCAACACCGTTTGAGTTAGAGATACGAAATTTGGCATAAAGGTATAATTTCAAGAGTAGTTTAGAATAGACTATATCGTAATGACCAGCATGTATAGCGAACACGTGGACATTGTATAAACAATAACACACATGTTTGTGGAACAAACATGTGGTTATGCAAGTAAACAAATAATACATACACATTGGAGCAGACGACGGTCAACTCCTCAAACTAACACCAGATGGAGCAAATAACGAAAGACAGAGGAAGCTGGAGTCAAGTAGGAGAAGCAAAAGGAACCACCCCTACATTCACCTTTAAAAAGGACCTGCACAGAGCAAGAGCCATCACTCATTTCCCCCAGGTGGTCAGCTCCTTCAACCGTTCACAGTTTGCTAAGAAACTGGAACATCCTAGTACGTAGTTCGCTAAGGAACTGGTACTATCCCCCACAGGTAGTTCGCCAAGGAACTGGTGTGCATTCTCACACATACGTCCTAACTCAACCTGTACGTAGTTCGCCAAGGAATTGGTGTTATCCGCACACGTAGTTTGCCAAGGAACTGGTGTGTACTCTCACCTTAAATATTCTCCGTACGTAGTTCGCTAAGGAACTGGTACAACTTCCCGACACGCAGCTCGCTAAGGAACTGGTGTCATCCTATTTTCCAGAACTTCTAACTGATCACTATTAAATAAGACATCTTTAATCATTTGTACTCTGACAACTGTATTCTTCGGGACGGTAATTTTGTTAACTTTATTCTTGTATGTTAATAAAGGGTTGAGGGCTATAAACCATATATCTTTGACTCTACCAAATCAAAACTAAAGGGAAAATTACGATATTTTGAAGTCGCCATATTATATTCAAATGGCAGACCAAAAACATTTTTCAATCGAAAAGAACGTCTTTTTCCAGCTGACGGGTTAATTCATTTGTATTCATATATTTATTTTCTAAATCTGTTAACAGTTATCTGTAAATTTGTACATATTGGATTTTCAAAATTAATCAAGTACACCAAGCCGACAACTGATGGTGTATTTTCAAGATTGTTTTAACAGTGCTTAATTTATCGAATTTTGATTTCGTTGATTTGTGATGATTTCTGAACTAAATCAAACTTTCACACTTTCGGTACTAATTTCTCGCTGGCAACAGCATTCCTTTACACTTCTCTTACATTAGTAACTAGGACATAATAAATTACTCATTTCTAGAACAAATTTACTTCATAAGAAAATCGACGTTTATTAGTAGCCCGTACCTTAAACATAAAATGTAGGGTTTTCTTTTAATACATGAGATGTAATAAGTATTTACGAAAATGTTTTCAGACAATTTGAAACAAAGAAGGAAACCAGCTTTTAGACAAGTTAATACTAGCCCCCATTATTCATAAGTATAACTTTTTAAGGTTCGGTAGAGCAATTACTTTTACATCTATATCTTAATTTTTTACTGGCTAATAGCGTACATATAATAATAATTTTCTCACGCTCATGAATGATTCTAGATTTTTTTAAACTTAATTTTTAAACAAAAAATGCCCCTTATACTTATCCAAGTAAGTGAACAAATTGTTCTATCATAAAACCTCTTATTTGCTATTAGCCATCTCAGTTAATTATAACACTTAATGGCATCCGTGACTGGAATGCTATCTTATGTCTGTCTTGAATATTTTACATGCACTTGGAGAAGCTTTTAAGGTATTAGCCACGCATGTAGGTTCCAGATATTTGACCAAGAAGGATCCCAAAATATGATAGCGAAAACTTAAGAGGTGAAGTCTATAGATAACACAATACATTAAACATAGTTTCAGTTATGAGATAACTTCCGAAGCATTAAAGCTTCTACCGATAGTGTTCGCTGCTTCACGGAATGAGATTCTTAAACTTTTTGGTAAGTTAAAGTGATTAGAAATAATGAAGAAACTCTATCCATTACGGTGTAGTCTCGCCGTACTAGAAATGTCTTCTCTTCCCTTCAGAAGTCAGAAAAAGTCACAACTGGGAAACTTGGTTTTCACAAAACCAAGAAGTATGCTGTAAAAAAAGAAATAAAGAGAGAGATAGACAAGGAGAGTGGTATATATATATATATATAGGGTGTATATATATATATATAGGGTGTATCACACCACCCGTGCCAGGCATTTATCTCGACTCCTAGTGCACGTAGACACTTGAAACAAAAAATTCAATCACCAAAGCGTATGTGAGGAATCAAATGGTGATACTTCCATGTCCAGTGGAGTGGCGAGAACATCTCCAGGGGGGTCAACTGCAAAATTTCTAATGAAAAGGGGTACAAATTGATATTGCTTTCGAATCATTATTGAAAAAGAAACAACTTTTACAGGAAACACTTGTCGTGGAATGCGACGGTTTGGCATCTACGTCTGTTATTAGCCAACTCGTTACCGAACGAGGAGGCTATTGCATTGAAGCAGTCCTCCGTAATGATCGGAGCGGGCAAACGGTAAGCGACATCAAAACAATTTGTTTAGATTCGGACGCAGCATGGTCGAAATGTGTGCAAGGGACACCTTTCTCGAGCATGTGGCCACTTCTGGTCCGGCTAAATTCATGTGACCACTATTCAGAACGTTACGAATTGGCTTATACCGTTTATAGCTCTTTATGATCGTGTGTGTTGTTGAAACGCTATTACAGAACAACAGTTTGAGTTGGCAATGACTCCAAACGAACTGGACTAGAACATAGAAATAGAAACGTATGAGGTACCAGATAGCACATGCTCTATCAAATAGTACTGTTGTTGAAAACTCTTTACAGCATTCAGTATGAAACGTTACGACATATCTCGTGTATGTATCAACAAACCGAAACAAGATTACAGGACAGTACGTTGAAATGCCGCGGTCGGAACCAATTGAAAACAGAAAAACAGAGAAAAACACACTTTGGTTGTAAGTAAAGCTACGTATGAAACAATAAATCATCCAAACAAACCTAAAAGTTCAAACTTATGAAAGTACTGCCACTCTCCGAGACTTCGTAACTCATATTCACTTGTGTAAACATGGTAGTAGAAATCACTGTTCGGAACTCTTTGCACAAATAATTGTTCCAGAAATGTACAAATAAACAAACTGAAGATAAGGAAGAAAATACATAACCTGAACTGCAAGTTCTGCACATTGACTCAATATGTCACTCAATACATTGGTCCACATTAACCTCACAATAAATGTTCAAAGGATCATCCAGCACCTGCGATGCACATGCGAATGCATACCAGGACATTGTTCACTGCGCGTAACAGTTCATTTGCACTTAGTCCATGGCAGACATTACGGATCCTCTCTATCATGTTCTCCCTTGTAGTAGGACGCTCTTGGTAAACCAACTCTTTGACAAGTTCCCAGAAGAAAAAATCAAGCGGAGTCAGGTCCGGAGAACGCGCTGGCCAGTAAACCGGGCCTCTTCTTCCGATCCGCCTGTTTGGGAATAAACGAGCAAGAGTTCGCCTGGCCGCTCTCGCATAATGAGCAGGGCAACCGTCGTGTTGTAGCCACATCATTGCACGAGTTGGTAGTGGTACATCTTCCAAGAGGTCACAAAGAGTATCCGACATCCGGTTGCAGATTCCGGGCCATCCTTGTGGAGAAACGAGTAGTCAGTGCCGTATCAACGTTTCGAATGTAGTATCATGAGGCAAGTAATTTTTCTTGCCTGCCCCTACAAATGCCCCCACAAAAGAAATGCGGCACGTAAATTGAATGGTTATTATGAACACCCATTAGTTTCAATAATACGTTGCATTTGTGACTACCGAAAGCCCCCTAACAATCACTGGTGACAAAACAAATAGATAAAATGGTCACCGTACAATTGTCTTCCAACTTTATGACCATTGTTTGTAATAAAGGTGTTAACAGGAATACAGAATACAGAGACAGGAAAGAAGTACTGTGTATGTTGTAGAAGGGGTCCCAGTAGAAACACTGCAATCGAAAGTCTACGTATACCGCCCCCGAACAACCGTACCTTCACGAGTGTCTCCAACTGACAATCGTGGTGTAACATATGAGAGATGTACGAATGTAAAGAATTATTAGGATGTTTAAGTTGTTAGATGTACTTTCGGAATATTCTGTCCACTCGTAAGTGAGACACTAAGTTGTGCGCAACAAAACGTTGGGCGCCCTCAAACTCCCCACCGGAAAGTAGGGGAGGCAATCCCCCTTCCATCCACCTTCCGTCTTGTTACGCCACTACGAGTGTTATGATTCCTGAGGCAGGCATGACAATGTTTTCAACGCTTTTGTATCCGTTCACCACAGACTGCTAGTATGGAACTGATAATTAGGCCCGAATAAAGGTCAATAATACGGTCAGAGCGAACATAGTATAACATCTCGTCAGAGTTAGCACATTGCACCAGGTCGAAACTCTTTGATGTGAGCACACGACTTCCTTGCATACACAAATGGTCTACTGAAACACGCCCGAGCTCTTGGAAGATCTATCACTAGCAACTCGTGCAATGATGTGGCTACAACACGACGGTTGCCCTGCTCATTATGCGAGAGCGGCCAGGCGAACTCTTGCTCGTTTATTCCCAAACAGGCGGATCGGAAGAAGAGGCCCGGTTTACTGGCCAGCGCGTTCTCCGGACCTGACTCCGCTTGATTTTTTCTTCTGGGAACTTGTCAAAGAGTTGGTTTACCAAGAG
>JAGDQP010015860.1:28299-40173 GCA_022664845.1 Lepisma saccharinum | reverse complement strand
TACTTGGAACTACTTGGCTGCTTCCACGTTGGTGAGCGAGCACATTAATTTGTGTATGAAATAGCGAAAAGTACTTGGAACTACTTGGCTGCTTCCACGTTGGTGAGCGAGCACATTAAACCATGCATCGCATATAATAAAAAATCTAACCTTCTTTAACCCGCCTTTGCTTATTCAACATTGTGGCCATGATTTTTGTAGCAAATAATGTATCATTTATAATACGACACAATGCTATTAATATTCCACCGCATCCCTACAATCTGCATGTAGTAATGAACGTAAATAAATCTATTCCGACACGAAGTGTCACGATTACTATGCCTCCACATGGCGCTATCTTGATCAACTGGAGTGCGTATGTAACGAAATAATAATAAAATATGCATTTTCACTTTGGATTGTTTGTTGTCGTTAATTGTTTATAGCAGTGCGAGTAAATAAATAAAAACTTATAAGAATTGAAAAGAGTTTTGAATAAAGCAATAAAAAGTCGATGTTCGAGACATCACCAACTACGGAATCGCAGCCGTTAATCAGGTTATTATTTTATTAAAAGCGACGCATATCATGTTTAACATTCACTCCATGTTCCCGCTTTCAACGCAGAAAGAGCAAATCGACTCGTGTACTTTTGGTTCCTTCACACTTCCGCTTAACTTATCGAATCGTGTACGAGCACCATCCAAGCACTTTCAACACTACTTGGATACAACCCTTTGACTATTCCAGTTGGATCGTGTACGCACTCATCCAACTGCTTGTTCAAGAATTTGATTCTATGTTTATTGAATCGTGTACGAGAGGCTTAATAATATTGTAATTGGTAGAGGGACAGTTATGAACTTTTGGTGAAAAGATCTTCCATAACAATAAACTATTTTACTGACATACGTTGGAAAGTTACAACCATTTTGGCCTAAAGGTCTGAATTGCGTATTTTATGTTCTTTCTTGTTTTACTAGCTTTTCCTTTTAGATATGGTCGAAGACAGTTGTAATAAAAACAATCAGAAATACAACTAAAAGTGACTGTGACTAGAGCATCGAGCTCTACGTAAACTATATTGGAGTGACTACTTAGTGTTGAAAGACGCCAGAGGAAATATTTAAATTCGTTTGCCCACTTCCAGTCTAATCCAATGTGGACCAAATTTTCAGTTCTAACTCAGTTTTATACGCTTGATATCGCTGTGTGGCCCGTTTTTTGATTCAAGTCTTAATTCCTGAGTTATTGATGTAAGAGTATACCGCACTCTGCATACAATAGAAAATACTGCAAATAATATTTACGTTTTTTGCAAGAATTAAGGCATAACTAAAAAACGGGCCACACAGCGATATCAAGCGTAAAAAACTGAGTTAGAATCGAAAATGTGGTCCAAATTGGTTTGGATTGGAAGTGGACAAACGAGATTAAGTTTCCTCTCCGTTCCCTAGCTTCACATATTCATGAAATTTTCAATGGCCGCAGTCAGTCCACTATCGTATTAATTTAGGTCGCTGGACTAGAGTTGTAAGAGTGAACTGACGACTATGGCGGACTGTAGCAACTTATATATAATTGACCTTAAAACATCAATTATTAAGACTGATAGACTAAAACTGTATTATATTATAAATATTATTAAGAAACAGCAATTTTTAAAACGAACGCGCAATGGATGGGCATAATTAGCCAAGTCCGCGCTAGATTACAAAATACGAATAGGAATGTAATAAAAACAGAGCATTGCCAAGGATTTGAAAAGATCCGCCGTTAAAATACAGACAGACAGATAGTTGTAATAAAGGTTGCTGATTTACATCTCTTGTATAACCGATATTTGAAATAAGCATTTGAAGAATCTGAATCATATTATATATAATGCTTCAGGAGTTATTGCAGATGAGTGATGTAACAACATATGTGTTTAATTAATATTTTGTCTTTAGGGAATTAAGCTGTCCATGGTTGTTGTCATTGTTACCTATTATTTGTATGTCATTGTACACTATTGATTGATATCTGAAAGGCATTGAATGTTCACGACTGCTTTGAATTTGAAAGATAATAAAGCTGAATGAACTTTAGATACAACCCAGGCCACCGGTATCTATTATTATTGTTCGTTATTTCAGAATACGTTTACTGTGGGCTAAGCACACTTATTCTAATATTTAAGATTAGCAACCCTAATATTTACAAATTTAGCAGTAATTTTCTTCCAATAATAATAAAATATTGATTTGACGATTCAAATTTAATCTTATGAACTTACTTTCTTTATAATTATTTTCTTAAGAGATGCTCGCTTACTTGCTTGTTTAGCTGTTGGCGTTATGAGAATTACCTCTCCGTCAGGATAATGAAGCTGATCTTCTCATCAGGTTCGTAAAACTTGAATTCTGTAGATTTCTTTCTGTAATAATAATATTGAAGTATCTATGATAAACTATATAGTCTGTACTTTCATTTCTTCGGTTTAATACTTGGATCTGTACGTGATTTTTGTTAAATTAGGCCTACAGTGTTGTTTGGTTTCCTAATTACAATATTCCTTATCTGAGATTACAGTTAGTAATTACTAGATATACATTATTTTGACAATAACTAAAGCTAAATGTAACATAGTATAATATTTTGATTATGACTTTCCTATCGCTATACTAATTTAAGAACCTTTGTTAAATACACGAGGGTACTCTGCATCATATAAAATGTTCATTAGATCAGGCTGTATTCAGAAGGCATTCGCGTAAAGCATAGATTAAATTTTAGAAACTTTTCTCGTCCACTGTACAACTGTATAGTATGAGTCTCTGCTCCATGTTCAGTATGAATTTGTATTGTATCGACAACACCGAAAAGTTGCAGTCTACAATGCTACAATGTTTATCTGAAACATCAAATAAATAAACCCAGTCCAAGTAGTCTACTGGTTACAGTCGCAAGCTTTGGATACGCACTGGAGACACACACACATAGGTTTGAGTCTTGTTATCGACCATCCTGTCCTCTCAGAAATGTCCGGAAAGGATGGTACCTAGAAGGCTTGGCCGTTCTCCTTCGCATCGCGCTGTCGATCTTGAGATTTGTGTAGCTCATTAAGTGACAGCAAAGTCCCCAAACTGTAAAGTATATAACTATAAAAACGAAATAAATAAATACGAGGAGATACAATCTCAAAATTGAACACCAGAGCTTTCAGAAATTGATAACTAAAAAGATTAATCCTATGAACGATCTTTTAAGAACCTATTACCCCCAAAGTAGGCAGTAATTCTTGTGATAATACAACGATACGACCAGCATAATTCACGCAATCTGTAGAATCAGTTAGTAATAAACTGTTCAATGTCTGCAGGAGCTTCTGTAACCTTCTGTTGTTCTGGTCATGCTTCGCTGGTGATGACCTTCCTGACTGCCCCACTGAGCTCAGCGAAGAGGTGGTCAGCGTAAGAAGCCTGTCAGCACAGCTAGCAAGGTCAATCGAGGTTTTCTTCTCACTCACGTGTAACCTTGAGAAAACGTTTCGGTAATTCGTTAAGATGGATGGTCCTTTTTCCACGATTTTGTATGTATATAACCTCTTCCTGTCGACAATATCTGCGGGTGGCTGAAGTACGAAATATCTCTTTCATCCGTCAAGGTCTCGTAGCCCTCTACAGAAGTCTTTGCTCCAAGTCCTCACTCACTGGAAATTATAAGTTCTCGAGTATTCATTCTCTGGACAACAGTTACAGAGAAAAGATGAAAGGAAATACAAGGAAGAACAGCAATTTATAGGAGGGATGACGTCCGTTGAAAGCACATTTTCCTATTTGAAATATTGGAAACTAGTTATTTCCCTGATGGAGCTGAGAAGAAACACTGGGAAACCACAGTCAGGGTCTTTGGCATGTGCATGGTTTAAGCTTCCCAACCTCTTCCCAACGCTAATCCCTAGTCAGCGAGCATCGTCACTAAACCACTATGTGCGGGTTCAAAAGGTGCATGCTAATACGTGATTACTACACATAAACATTGAAGAAGCAGAGCAGGCTCAACACCAACACACACCGGATATCGTGGCTACGATTTTGCAGGGTTATCCTCAGTCTTACCAGGTGAATGTCGGGGTGGTACATAGGACACAGCAGAGCTGACGTTTTGTGACCCAATTTTGACCCGGTGAATCAGAGGGCAAGGCAAGAACTTTTAATTATTTCGTTGTGTTTGAACAGTGCTTCTTTCAGAGGTGACCGGGAACGAAGGTGTTACTCCAAGAGAACGAAAAATACGACGCAGAAACTTCCCTATTCCTTATAGTTCCCAGAGCGGGTCACCTACGTTCGAGGTCAGGCACGGTCACCCAAATTACTCTAAATGATAAGAACATGGTAATGAACCGAACGGGCGTGGCTCACTGGTAGAGCGTTGGCTTAGCATTCGGAAGGTCCTGGGATCGACCCCAACTAGCAACCATCAAGACGGAGGTATTTTCAGTTTTTTCCTCAGTCATACCAGGCAAATGCTGGTATCATGCCTACAAAATAATCTCTGGATATCTGCCTTCCAACATCCTCTCCCCCACGCTATCCCGGCCTGAGCCTCAGATGCCTAAAGACCTTAAAATAAATTTAAATTTAAAATAAAAAACATTGATAAAAGGTACAAGGACACAACTTACAGTATGCGAGCGCAGTGCCATGGCCCATGCAGAATGAAATGTTCCAGTAGATGTGTGTGCAGCTGTTCGTCAGCGTTAGTGTCACTGTGAGTGGCTGTGCTACCGAGTACTACAAACGACAAAGGCGACAAGGATGAGCACTGAACAACGATGTGCGGTAGGTCTTTCAGAGGGTGGATTCTCCTTTGGTGAGATCGCGCCACTAATGGATCCAGATATAAGAAGTGACAGCAATAGTTCCGGAAAACACCAGTACTAGAAAATTGGAGTATGGGCGCTCTCGGTTCACTGATGCAACGAAAGATCAATGCAACAACACATGATGAATCGGAGGACTCCGCAATAGTAGTAATTCAAGCCATCGCGTCGTGAAATTCTGGCGTCGCAGCGTGAGTTGCCTATTTCGTCTAGTGGAGAGACATCTTCTTGCGAGGTGTGCTGTACAGCGTTTACTGCTTGCACCTGTCCAATGTCCATAGTGAGATATGTTTTAATTGTGTCGCTTTAGAACCTGGAGGGTAGAATTGAACCCTGTGTTCAAGGACGAGAGCCGTTTCTTCCGCGGTACCACTGGTGGAAAGACTGTACAGTACATGAGTTAAGAGCAATTCTTGTGTACAATTGTTGGTAAGCTGCATCATTCGTTCACATATCGGGCTGACCCAGCCATTATGCTATGGGAAGGAATTTCCTATTATAATAAGGACAGTCCTTGTAGTAGTTATCCCAAACACCATGATGGCGAACGATTACATCAGAATGGTCCTTTGTGCTGCTGTAAACGGTATTGAGGAGCCCAATTCAACACAAAAACGTTCTTCATACCGCAGCTACAGCCCAATATTCTTCGATATATAAACGTATTATCCTGACAGACAAGATTACCAATTTTCTCGGCCTTAACATTCAACTTTCACATAGCGCAGCTCGTGCAGCTCTTGTAACTTGTGTCAGTGTAAAATATTATGCAGACTAATTTGCTATCAAAGTTTAACTTACCTAGCACAGCTCCTTCTTGGTTCTGAAATTTCGTTTTACGTAACGAGTCCATAATTTTGTGTTCATGGTTCAGGTTTCTTGTAAATTGGTGCCCAATATTCAAGAGGCGTATTGCTATCTACCAAACTGGAAAATAATTTTTGTAGACATGGGTACGAAAACGTTTCATTTTAGAAATATAGAAGGAAAATTAAGAGCCCCACTACGTGGGGTCGACGTTTCTGATAAGCCTTCTCCATAAAGCTCTGTCCAGACCTTCTTCCCCTGAGAGATGTTTCTCCCCGATATCCTTCTTAACCCCATCCATTCATTTTTTCTTGGCGACCTCTCCTGCCGCCCACATCCTTGCCATCACTCTTCTGACTATATAGTCATTTGTTCTTCTCATCACATGTCAATACCGCTGCAGTCTTCTTGTTTGTATCTCCTTAGATATCTCTACAGACTTTGTTGTTTCTCTTACTCTCACATTTTTCACTCTGTCACTTCTTTCTATCACACGCATCTTGAGTTGCATTCTCGTTTCGGTAACATCCTATCTCTTTTCTTGTGCTTTCTTTATTGGCCATGTTTTTTTTTATTTATTTATTTAGGGGGACCGCCTTACCACACCTGTCTCTTTGCATGCTTTGCACAAGTTAAGTCGTGCACTTTCTGGGTCGTGCAGCACGTACGTCTTAGTACTTCTCAGCTTGGGGCAGGCTTGTCCCTAGAGATTGTTGGATTGCCGGAGTTCCGGCATTTCAAGGATCTCCTGCGTTCCACCTGTTCAAGACAGTTGGTGTTGCGGGACGGACTTTTGACCAGGCGTCCAGAATGTTCTCCTCGTCTATGTTCCTAGTTGTTAGAACATTTGCATGGGGGATCCCTACCTACTATTATATGCTTTATTTTATAGAAAAAGCACATACAATACAAATAAGACGACACAGGGCAAATACAGGCCAACACATGTTTCTGCTCCGTACATTATTGCTGGTCTAACCACTGTTTTGCAAACCATCCCTTTATTCTTCACCGTGGTTCAGCGGTCGCAGAGAACGCCAGATACTTTCTTTTAATTTCGCCATCCCTCTTGCATTCCCTGTTATCTCCAAGCCCAAATCACCATTTCCAGTAACAGATGAGCATAAATATTTAACATTTTGCAATCGATCTTCTTATTCAATCGTTCTTCTTGTAATCTCACTTCCCCACTTTCTTCTTCGTTAAATTCGAGATGCTCCGTTCTCTTTCTACCCATCGTTAGGCCTCTCTCTTTCAGAGACTTCCTCTAACTCTCTACTTCCCAACCAAGTTCTGGCCTATTAGTATTGCATAGTACAATATCATCGGCAAACATCATACACCAGGGAGCTTCATCTCTCACATCCTGAGTTATAACATCTATGACTACCTTGAAGAGGTACTTGGTTAAGGCTGAGCCCTGGTGTAATCCAACCATAGCAAGGATTTGGCGTGTGACTGCCACACTACTTCTTACCTGAGTTCTAGCTCTTGTATACATATCTTGGATTATCCTTACTTATTTCTATAGAACTCCTTTCTTCCTCAAACAACTCCATACTCTTGACGTGGTACTCTGTCGATGGCCTTTTCCAAATCAATAAAAATAATATGCGATCCTTTTTACTTCTCCTAATGTTTTCCATAATATGTGTCTATATAGAAGTTGCGTCCGTTGTACATTTTCCTGGCATAAATCCAAATTATTATTCTCCTATTGATGTTTCTTCTCGTAATATTCCTTCTACAATTTTCTCCCAAATCTTCATCGTATAAGACATTAGTTTGATTTCTTTGTACTTTCCACAATTCTGTATATATCCCTTATCCTTAAAATTAGTTCAATAACACTATCGCTCCATTTTTTTTTTTTTTTTTGCATCAGATTCCATAAAACATCTATACTTTTTGGTCTCAAACTCCTCCAAATTTCTATTGGTATGCAACGAGGACCTGTAACCTTTCAGTCTTCATTTTCTGTAATGCTTTCGCTAATCCTTCTCAGCTTCTTCTTGGTGTTGGTCCAAGATTTGGAGTTCCATCAGTAAGAATTTTCCTCGGATTTTCTTCATTTAGGAGCGTTACGAAACATCCGGCCAATCTCTCTTTAATTCTGTCCTTATCGGTCATGAATTATCTTGCAAACCGTAATTTGCCTAATATCCTTTGTTGCTTTGTTTCTGTTTTTCTAACCTGGATAGCTTATTTGCTCCACGTGGTGTTTCAAGTTCGTCATACGAGGGCTGCTGCAAAATACTGTAACGACTCATTTTCGGTTGGTCGCAACATATCCTACCCTCTCCCCTTTTTTGTGTATTTTTTTTGTTCATGCTTTGTCGGCGATATTTTGCGTCTTCGGCTTTCTTCAAAGAATTTACTTGTCCAGATGACCAAATAAAACCGGGCCATTCAGAACATCCCTTTCATTGTTGTCTTGGCGGGATTTTATCTTTATTGTTTCTTCATTTTATTACTTAATATTTCTTTGCATGTTTTATTGCCTTATTTTCTTCAACAATTTTTCTTTCGTTTAAAATCTTCAAAATCAAACAAAAAGATCTGATTGTTGTTTTATTACGTAGAGATTTCGGTTGGCTAAACCACACACACCCTTACGCTCCTTGTTGTCTGGTTCGATCCCCTTCTTTCATTGGCTGAAGCCGATCAGTAGTTCTATCATGGCTGTCAATATTGAAAAGCTGCACTGAAAATCGGCTGCCCCCGAAATTGCATACATTAAGTAAAAATGATAATGCAGCCTAGTATATAAAGCATATAAAAGTATCAAAGCAGCCTAGTATATAAATCATATATAAGTATAAAGGTAGCCTCTTTATTTGGAAATCATCTGAAGTAGCAGTTTCTACGTCAAGAAGAAGTGATATTCTGGAATATGTAGTTGAAGGTTTATAGTTTCCATATTGTTCTCCTTTCAGAGAGTGACACTGGAGCATCATTTTCGGTGATTTGTGTGTGTGAAGTGGTTTTCATATATATATATATATATATATATCGGGAAACCGGGACAGGACCGGGAAACCGGGACTGTCGCCCCAAAAGGCTTCTGCCACTAACTGGGAGGAGACCCCTTAATTACTCTTGCTGAGACTTAAGGGAACCGACCGGGGTAGACGCCTAATGTCCAATCCATACGTTCACGTCGTGGGGCCTGTTAGTACCCAAGCAACTGCTTGGCGAACGAACATGGATGGGCTGCTCACCAACCCGCATTCGCTGACAGCGTGGTGAGTCAAATGTCAGCACCCCTCCTTTCTTTACATATGATGGTACAAGCAAGGAAACAGCCTCGGAGGCCCTCATTACCCGGAGGACGGAATGCAGCTGGCAACGGCAGCGGTCAGTCCTGCAGGAAGTCAGAGGGTCAAAATGCCCGGGTTTGGACTGTAGACTGCCAGGAGACCGACACGGCAACTCGAACGGACCTATACGTTGCGACCCTCAACTGTAAGTCACTTACAGGAGAGGACAAATTAGAAGAACTGCAGAATGAACTTAAGAGGATTAAGTGGGACATCATAGGACTATCAGAAGTGTGGAGGAAGAATGAAGAACAGTTGGAACTACCGTCAGGGCACACGTTCTACTACAAAGGAACAGAAACTGGAAAAGCGACAGGCGTTGGCTTTATAATTAATAAAGACCTGAAGTCACGAATCACAGAAATTGAAGGAATTTCAGATAGAATCGCACGGGTAGTAATAAAAATTAACAAGAGATACAGTATGGAAATTATACAAGTGTACGCTCCAACAACCTCGCACCCGGAGGAGGAAGTCGAAGACCTATACGAGGAGATTCAGAAGATTTTGGATAGTAGCAAATCGCATTACAAAATTGTAATGGGAGACTTCAATGCGAAAGTAGGAACCAAGCAGAGCAGTGACACGAAAGTGGGAAACTTTGGATTTGGCAAAAGAAACAAGAGAGGAGAGAAATAAGTGGAATTCTCAGAAGCCAACAGACTGTTCATTTCCAATACATTTTTCAAGAAACCGCCCCAGAGGAAGTGGACATAGAAAGGCCCAAATGGGACCAAAAACGAAATAGACTACGTTCTATCAAATAACAGGGCAATTGTGCAAGACGTGTCTGTTCTAAACAGTTTCAAAATCTCGAGTGATCATAGGATGGTGAGATGTAAGCTGAAACTAAATACTAAACTAGAGAGAAAGAAGCTTATCAGAGGAAAACCGTCAGTTTTAGATCTGGAAAATCTTGGAAAACACAGACAGACATTCGAGATAGAACTAAGCAACAGATTCAGCGCCTTGGAAGAGTTAAAAAAAAAAAAAAAAAAAAATAGCAGAAATAAAATACTGACTGAGATAATAAGAAAAACAGCCAAGGAGATAGCAGGTACCAGAAAGAAAAAAGAGAGCAAAATCTCAGAAGAAACTAAGCTCTTGATGAAGAAAAGAAGGGAAATGAAAGAAGAGGAAAATTGCATAAAGAGGATTGAGTACATAGAACTAAATAAAACCGTAAGAAAGAAAATAAGAGAGGATGTACGAAGATATAACGAAAATCTTGTTAAAAATACAATCGAGGAAAACAAGAGCCTGAAGAAAGCCAAACAGCAGCTCATGATAGGGAAAAAGCAAATAATTGCAGTTAAGAGACCAGACGGGACCGTAACACGAAATAAGGAAGAAATTATAAACATATTTCAAAATTTCTACACAGAATTGTACTACTCCGAGGAAGAACTAGGAAATGAAGATTCAGAAGAAATTGATGTTGATGTCCCAGACGTAATGAAAGAAGAAGTGGATAAAGTACTTCGAGGGATGAAGAACGGAAAATCACCAGGAGAAGATGGACTCACAGCAGAGATGTTTAAATGGGGAGGTGAAAAGATGAAAGAGGAAGTTGCTAAATTATTCTCGATGTGCTTGAGGAAGAGAGAAATACCCAGAAGTTGGAACAATGCCGTTATCATTTTGTTGTACAAGAAAGGGGACAAAGAACGCGTAGAAAAATACAGACCAATTAGTTTACTGTCAGTCCTATACAAAATGTTCACCAAAGTTATTTTGAATCGTATTGAACGAGACTTGGATTTTAATCAGGGAAGGGAACAAGCCGGATTTCGTCGTGGATTTAGCACAATGGACCACATACAAACATTGAATGAAGTTATGGAAAGGACTAATGAATATGAACTTCCATTATGTTTGGGATTCATAGATTTTGAAAAGGCTTTCGATTCGGTCTCCTTGTCAGCAGTACTTAAATCACTTGAACATCAAGGCATCGAAAGTGCATACATCAAGTTACTGCGAAACATTTACTCGACTGCCACTTCTGTCATTAGGCTGCATCAAGACAGTGAAAAATTTAAAGTTGGAAAAGGGGTAAGGCAAGGAGATTCAATTTCTCCGAAACTGTTTTGTGCGGTCCTGGAGAGAGTGTTCCAGAATTTAAACTGGGATGAAGTTGGAATTAAAATTAATGGCGAATATCTTCATCATTTACGGTTCGCTGATGATATAGTCCTGTTTGCTTCAAGTGCAGAAGAACTACAAACCAGAATGGAAGAACTGAGTAACGAGATTTCGAAAATCGGCCTTAAAATGAACTTAAGTAAAACAAAAGTAATGTACAACCAACATGCTGCAAAGAAGGAAGTGAAGATTAACGGAGAGGGAATAGGCATAGTTGATGAGTATGTTTATTTAGGCCAGCTTAAAACATCGAATGCCAAGTTGACTGATGAAATAAATAGAAGATGTAAAATGGCGTGGAGTTCTTTTGGAAGTCTACACTTTATTTTCAAAAGCAAACTTCCAATGTGTCTGAAGCGTAAAGTTTATAATCAATGTGTCTTACCTGTAATGATGTACGGCTGCGAAACTTGGACATTGAATGCGCAAACGACTCAAAGATTGAGAGTCACACAAAGAGCAATGGAGAGGTGCATGCTAGGAATAACCAGGAGGGACAGGAAGACAAATGAATGGATTCGCGCACAAACAAAGGTAGAGGATATAATCAAGACTGCGAAGAAGATGAAGTGGAGATGGGCCGGTCACATAGCTAGACGAACAGATGGAAGGTGGACGACAAATGTACTACAGTGGATTCCTAGAGAAAAGAAACGACCGAGACGACGTCCAAATGTAAGATGGGTAGATGAAATCAAGCGTTTTTCAGGAGCTACATGGATGAGGATATCAGCAGACCGAGATATGTGGAAA
>JAGDQP010015860.1:2296-22163 GCA_022664845.1 Lepisma saccharinum | reverse complement strand
ATATATATATATGTGTGTGTGTGTGTGTGTGTGTGTGTGTGTGTGTGTGTGTGTGTGTGTGGTGTGCAGTGGTTTTCTACTGTTTTTAAATAAAATATAAATGTAATAATTTGTTGTGCTAGCCTTTTCTTCTGTGTGTGAAAGTGATTTAGTAAAATTTTCAGCATGTCAGTGGTTTGTGGCTTTACTAGTGGAAACATGTGTGAAGCGATGATGTCCGCTTAATTTGGTAGGCGCTGGGGGGTCGGTTTACTATCAGGTAACGTATGAGTAATGTCTTAAAATTCCTCTTTCTCTCTCAGAATACCAAGTCTGTTTCACTTACGTTTAGATAGCGAAATTTCAGCACATTAAATTTGGTTCGTGTGCATTGAATATTTTACCTTGCAATATTGTTGATGCTACCTTTCAAATGCACGTTATTTCCCCATCCAGCAATTTTGTTTGCTCTTTCGAAAACTGGTATGTTTTACAGTGCACGAAATTTCAACACCATGTCCGTTTTATCAAACGCAATTTTAACGTTTCTCTATGTTTTATTTCGATAAACAGCAAAATTTAAAATTTCTTCGTTGCGTTAGCAGCCGTAAGTCAATTCGTGGTTATAGAAATTCGTGTTGTGAATTTATACCTAACCCAGCTATAGCTTACCATATTTGCGTTATCGGAACTGAGGTTAGGTTGTGTGAAGTTTAAAAATTGGAAATTATTTACGAAATGTTTTGGCATCGTTTTTGAAACATTAAAGTAAATTGCTGCCCAGAACTATATTGTAAATTAATCTTTTTCGTAGAAAGAAATGTTACTCTCCAGTAATTGCGGAAATTTTGGTTTAACTAGGCTAAAGTTAGAATGTGTACCACGTTTGGAAAGTAAAAGTAACCTAATATTTTGGAATATAAGTATGTGAAATCTTATCTCTGCTCTTAGGTAGAGCTTTTGCTGTAAATATTTAATTTTCCTTTTTGTTATGTGAAATTAACAGCATCTTCAATGCTCATTTTGATGTTCAAGATATTCTCTTCGGAAATTTTTATTTCCTTCAAAGAATTTGAGCAATCAGTCTTTTGCTTTGTGCTTTTCGTTTTTAGTAAAAATAAATTATATTTTACCAGATATTTCTTGTGTCAGGGTTTTTATTATGAAGTACTTAGTTTACCATCACTGTGGTATTGCTGGAAAGGTTCCCAACCTTTCGCTATTTCAGTCCGCAAAGAGTTATTTTATATGTATGTGAGAAAGTAATTGCAGATGAAGTTAAAGTTTGATATTTTGACCCCAACTTTCTGTGTGTTCTGTCTTCGATGAGACTGAAACAGGGTGCTGATGGGTAGGTATCCTCCCTGTCTTCAGGTCCGATAGCGGTTTTCTTTCGTTATGTGCCCTCTCCTGTGGCGTAATGTCAGCTTATCTCCAAAGTAAGTTTGGCCACGTTGTGTTTGGGTAAGTCCCCTTTTGCAACAGGGCGCCGCGGCCCCCTTGTTTGCTTTTGAGTCTACCTACTTTTGTTGTGGAGAAAGTGGGACATACTACAATACTACCAATAGTAGCGCTAGTGTTCCGCTATTATAAAGTTCCGAAGAATATACCTTCATATGTTTAAATTATCTTTGATTGTTTGTTTACGCCTATGCATTTGTTTTTCACAGCAATTGTAAGAAGTAATTTTGTTTCAGAAATGGAAATCTCGGGTGGAAACATTCGGACAATGATTTTTTATTATTTCAAATGTAGTTTAACACTAAAACAATGAATTGAGTGATTTCATGTGGCCTTGGGGGAATGAAGCATCATCTAATAGAACTGTGTACAATTGGTTTTCCGACTTCCAGCGTGGTCGCACATTTCTCAGTGTTGAATTTTGTGAACGTCGTCTATCCACGCCTGTTGTGGTCAGTAACATTGATACTATGCATGGTATGATTGAGAGAGATCGGCGTGTGACACACCGTGAGATTCAGGCATCCTTGAAATTGACATTAAAGCAAAACATACGATTTTGCATGGTTACCTGAACGTATGGATGCTTTCAAGCCGTTGAATTCCACACAACTTGACCGAAACTCAAAAACAGGCCCGTGTCAAGTGGTGTAAGGAAATGCTAAAACATTCAACCGAGGTAAGTCAAATTTGGTGTACTATATCGTTACAGGATACGAAACTTGGATTTATTCCTACGTACGCGAAACTTAGCGGCAATCCACTGTTTGGATGTTTCAAAGTGAGCCGAAACCAACAAAATTTGTTTGTTCGAGGAGTGTTTCCAAGCAAATGATTGCTTGTTTCTTCAGTTATGCCGGACTTGTAGCAACCATAGCTTTATAAGATCGAAGGACTTTAAATGCTGAGTGGTATACATCAATTTGTTTGCATGAGGTCATCATCAATGAACTGCGCACAACAACCCCATTTCGTCGAATCATTCTACACCACGACAACGCCAGCTCCCACTCAGCACCTGTTGATTTTTATCCAGTAAAAATTGTGGATTAATGACTCGTCCGAATTCACCCGATTTACCACCTAATTATTTCTTTCTGTTCCCGAACATTAAAAAGAAGCTGCGTGGTGAGCGATTTGTGTTGCCTGAAGCATCTGTTACGCATTCCGAACAGGGGTTTCTGAGGTACCAGACTCTGAGTGGAAAAAATACTTTCAATTTTTTCTAATAGTCCTCGTAACGTTTATCCCAGGCTTGCATTTTCGCTTTACCCTGCCCTCTTTGCTTGCCGCTTTGAAACTACATTTTATCCTCTTCTGTCCCTGAACTGAAGAATCCCATCTAGTTTAAGCTTTTCTCCTCGCTTTAATGGCTTCTTGTACTTTTCCCACCACGTCTTTTTTCCTGTAGCGGGATCCCTTTCCTGAAGTTCATCCGAAGTAAATAAATGAATATTTTCCTTTGAAAATGAAAAATATACAAAAGTTAAATTACACGTTTGGAAGTAGATTTGTGTCAATAGCATAGATCTTTGCTATGTGTCTGATTTCATATATGGAGTTCAGTCAAATTATGATGAGCATCCCAATGCAGATGTTACACACTGAATTCAAAGAGAGGAAAGAGATACCGCTCTCATAGAGCAGATTTTCAGCGGGGAAAAGATTATAAATTTCAGCTAGAAAAAGATGGGTCCGATGGGAAAAAGATTTTAGAGACGAATTTCAATCTATTCGAATAAAATGTTATATTTTGAACATGAAAAGACGCTAGAAAATATTGAAAATGTAAAAAGATACAAAAAGGAGCATTTATTCATAATTGATTAGAAAGAAAAGTAATTTACATATGAATGAAAAAGAGTAAGACAGTCTCTGTCGGATTTGAAGCCACTACTTTCCGGCCAACTATCCAATGCCTTATCAGCAAGAGGGTTCACTATCATAGTACACCTTCGAAATTGTTTCTTTCGTCTCGTCAGGTACTTAAGAACAACATTCAGAGATTTCTTGTACATATTTTACTCTTGACGTGTTTGGTATATTTATGTCATTGAGCAAATTTTTCAGGTTTTCTTTCGTCATTTTTAACTCCACGTGTTAAATTTCACAGTATGGCTTCGTCTTTCGATAACCTTTACGGTTACAAATAGCGGAGAACAAATTTCATTAGTGGTCATGATGCATTGTGAACAACTCTAAAAAGATAAGACGCTCATGTCTCATAAGCAGCAGTAAAAGAAAATGTTCCACCGTCAAAGAACTAGCACACCTAATGCGTATTGGAAATTCTGCTGTCAATCAGCTTCCCAAATGTTTGTATGTTATGATGATGCTTTCACCGTTACAAAATATAAAGCTGTTTCTTAAAATTAACAAAAAGATTCTTATCTGTGCACCGAGATGCAGATTGGTCTAGGTAAATTAGAGGATTTTAAATAAATGACGCAAAAAGAAAAATGCAAATGAAAAAACGAAAAGCTATAAAACAATACCATTCATTTTACCTGTCAAAAGCATTGTAGAATATAACATTTATACATGTGCCAGAGAAAAAGTAAAAAAGAGAAACACCTCGCGATAGGACTCGAACCCTGGACATATCACAGTGTAAACTCTTGGTCCACCAGAGTTACTAGAACGAATGTTTATAGTAATGCCTCTATTATTTCTGTACGTCATATTTCGTTCATTCATTATAATTTTCTCCTCTTCTACTGAACGGCAGGTTCTAGAAAAATATATTGTAGATTTTTTAGATACTCAATCGATATACAAAGTTTGGTTAAGGTCTGAATTTGTGCCATCTGGATGTTTGGTTGTGAGTATCCTAAGAACTATTTTGCAGAGAGTAATCTTGCTTTAGAAATTACCAAGGAATAACATGGTATTTTCAGTGAGCGCGAATTTCGAGTCAACTTGTAATGAGATTAAGGGTATGGATATGTCTGAGATAATTTCACAAAACGAGTTTAATATAAGTCCAATTTTCACAAATTTCGTATCTGTATTTTATGAAGGAATTTCAGTTTTATTTTGAGGAAAAAATTCAAAATTCAATATCGGGTAAACTAAACGGAACGTATGATGAAATAACACCCATTTTCCTTTAAGTTAAGATCTACATACTCTGAAACTTTATGAATACGATTTTAAATTCGAAAACAGTTGACATCTAAACTATAAGTTGATGGCTTGCATTCTGCACTCTAATGTAGCTGCAGCAGCAAAATGATTATTCTTCTTCGTAAAATTTCATAGTTCGGGGTTCCAAATGACGCTGAATTCGATTCAGGAATAGAAAAAAAAATATATTTGGTTTTAACATCTAGGATAGTGCCATATTGAAAGCCAAGATGGTGGTAGGTCTAAACGTATTTATTTAATAAATATATCCACAGGCATTACCGATTACGATTAAGTCACGTTTGCTAGGCGCTGATATATTTCCGAAGTTGTTCAGATTGATTGAATGCAAGTTATTGAAAACACAACAGTAGTCATCTATCTCAACATCGTTGTATCCTCCTACTCTTGATTTATTCCTAAGTTTTAAAAGATCATATTTTAATCAATTGCATTACCAGCAAAACTCCACAGTGTAGTCGAAATTTTTCATTTAAAGTTAGATTTCTTTACAAACTAAAATGCATACCACGAATCTGAAATAGTTTATGTTAAAAGAAATATTGCACTTCACGAAAGTGAATATGAAAATTTCTTACGAAAAGAAAAACTGTACATTAAAGTGCCAAAATGAATTGGCATCTCCACCCAGTAAAATTGAGGTCCTCCTTTCGCCTTGATGACTGTGCGGTTCGACTTGGCATAGATAGGTGTCAAAAGAGCTACTGAAATGATGGCAAGTAACAAAGAGCTTTGGTTGGAGAGTAGTTCATCCTAAGCACGAATAAACTATTGAACTTCACATATTCTCAGAGAAGTGCCAATGGATTAAAGTCCGGACACTTTACAACAATTGCTCTTAAATTAATTATAATTACGCTTTCGTGTTGTAAGAGAGAAAGAGCAGTGCATCTACACCCAGAACTTTCTGTTTTTCTGGAACAGGCACAAAATTTTTCGGTGATTGCAGAAATGTTCCTTTATTTCTCGCAGTAACCGATATGAACAACTATATATATATATTTTTAAATTCACCTACCAACCATCTTATTAGGTTAGTGATGCAATAATACTTGTAAATAATCTAATAACATTTAAAACCATAGCAACTCAAATTAGTGCTTACTATTTAAACATGCCTACTTGATGTTTAAGAGAAATGTCAGTACTGCAGTTATCGGCAGACAATTGTCGAGAAACACCGAGTAGTTTCTTTTACCTTATTGGAAGGTCTCAGTTTTCAGTTTCGCTGTGATTTCGCACACGCGCAGAAAGGTAAAAAACCTTTATTATCGTAACAACAAGTCTAATGCTGGTCAAGCATTTTCTGCCGCCATGTTGATCGCTTACATCACAGAAATATAATAACCTTCTTCTAATGTTTCACAGTTAATTTGAAGACCTGAATTGAAAAAACATCCCAAGTTCACTTTATGCGTATTTGCATTTTTTCTCTTCGTCGGTATATATGTTCCAAGGGCTATCCATCCAATAGCATAAATATTACATCCTAATCCCACCACAGATACCCTTTTTAATACAAAATAATATCCGCTGAATAGGATAACATACGAAGACTTTGGACTATTTTTCGTTCCTCCTGAAAAACATACTCCGGTGGACTTGGGATGTTCTTCAATTCAGATCTTCATTTTTCCTTCATTTTTGTTCCTTTTTTACAGCAACGCATGAAGTACTCATACTGGTTAGAAAAAGCTCGTGAAAAAAATAACTTTCTTCCACTTCAGCCACCCAGAATTATGATAACGAAAAACATTTGCTGAAGTGGAATATACGAATCACACTAGTTACATCTATAATATAAATATACTTATCGTTACGTAAAATATAGCTTATTTCTAAACTAAATTAGACGTTTCGCATTCTGCCAACTGCAAATTGTCAGAAGTTTGGGGAATTAAACCAGTTATAAGAAGAATAGCTTACTTTTTAATTTCATATTCTGCATCACTTATCTGTGAAAACTCATTACTACTACTATAATAATAATAGAATATTCTATAAACCTGTAGGCATTTTACACTGTCACTTTTCGTAAACTAAATCAAGGGCTAGTTTATTATAAAGGATATTATAAATAACATAAAATAACATTTTTTTTACATATAACGTTCTGATACTTATTGGTAAAATTTCGTTAATAAAGGTGTTTAAATTTCGTGAGTAAAATGTTGAAAAATCGTGAGTAGAAGGTAACGTTTCGTGAGTACAAGGGCACATATCTTGAATAGCTAAAATAAATAATTTTATGGAATTACGACTTAAGACTTTAGACATAAACCTTGCACTAATGCATGTGCTAAAAATCTAAAAAATGCATTTCTTTAACACATTTCTTACACATTTGCAAAAACAGGTATCAAAATTTTAATAAACACATGTGCAACTATGAAGGAAATTGTTTCTTAATCATTCAGCTCAATTTTCATAGGCAGATAATAAACACAGTTCCAAATTTGCCATGGTCAGATTTGTTCGATTGTTGAGCAGCAGCAAAGAGGATAACTTTAAAATAATCTCTCAGAGACTGGATTTGAAACTTTGTCGTGCTCTTTCCGATAGCGATACGGTGGCGTGATATCTCACGTGTTCGACTTGTTTCCACAAATATTTTCACCGCGAATACTGTCAAACGAACACAATGATAATGTAGTTCGTATTTTACCGCTAGATGGGAAACCATGTTCGCAAAGTTGCTGCCATCAATGGATGATAAAGTGTACTAGACTGTTAAAAATGACTTTCTCAGAAATGAATAAATTTTCCTATTCAAAAATAATCGAGTAAATTTTACTTGAAAGTGAGAAAAAATATTCTCAAAAATTAAAATTTGAGAATGGTAATTCTCAAATACGAACTAAGGCGTACTTTTCAAATTTGAGCTGATGCAATTATTCAAACTGTGTGTTTCTGGAAAGGTAATATTACAATCCTGCGAGATAATTAAATGAAATATGTAGACATAGTTTATTATCTGGCAAGCGTTTTAAAAGAATATCGTAAACAAGTGCAATGATCTCAAACATACAACAAGAACTAAATTTTCTCTTTCTGCGACTGCATGTGATATTCATACGCGGGCGTGATCGCGGTACAAATAAAACATACTGTCGAGATTTAAGTTTAACTCTTCTGCTTCCTAAGATTTATTTTTCGTAAGATTATAAAGTGTGTTTACCTGTTGTGGTAGTAATAAACTCCGAATAAAGGTGACTGAGTTTCATAACATACTGTCCTGTTGCATTTCCCGCGTTGTCAATAGATGTCTCTACTTTTAATGATGCAAAGTTGAAGTGAGTAACTGCTTTGTATTATGCTAAATTGTTTTTTTTTTTTTTGTGTTGTATTATTGGCACATGATTTAAATATGTTTAATAATGATTCGTTATGCAGATTAAAGCGATTGTACAAACACAATGGAGTATTATAAAATGATATATATCTCAGATGGATATGTACAGCAAGATTATAAATTATGTATGCATGGTGCAGCATGTCATAACTAAACCTAGCCTAACATTGATTCGTTCGCGTAGTTACGAGGACTTCGTGTAGCATACGCACGAAAGAGATTATTACGTATACGGTCAATTTAGGATTGACGGCAATTTTCATTGTCGGAGGGTGCAGTTAGTTCGAGGAGCAGTCATTGCACAGAGACTGATCATTTCATCACTCATTTTGCTTCTCGTTTTTACCTCCCTTTTGTTTTCACGGGCTTCGGCCCCCGGACAGACGAACAATATGTCGGACGGCAAACACCCCGGACTTCCGCAAACGGTTCCAACACACGGTCCATGGCGCACGGTTACTGGCAGAAAATCGCGGATAGACGATGCAGCAACATCTCGCTCTCGGTCCCGCACTCCGGTCAACTCCACAGATAGAAAACCAAGTAATTCACCACCAAATAAGAAACAACACATCCAAGCAAACGACAGTGACAATGAATCTGGCCACATGACTATTGAAGACACAATCTCTCAGGAAACAACATATGCATTTCTGTTGAGCAAATACGATAATAAATTTCAAAACTCGAAACAAATTCTCACTCAGTTTTGCAAATATGTACCTCGAAAAACCAGCGCTCAAATCATTCCCACACGGAACGGCATGATAATTAAATCACCAGATCCAAACCTTGCCACATACATTCGAGACAAGCATAGCATGGAAATATTTGGTAAAACAGCCACAATGATAAACCTAACTTCACAACGGACGAAACTAGATCCACCTCCACGAAAACCTCCGATGCTCTCCGTAGTGATACGCGGTGTTGACCCTACTTGGACTGAAGAGGAAATCACTGAAGAACTACGCCAAGAGGAATACGAATTCACACGCATTATGCGCATCAAATGCAATGCCGGTCCCACATATCTAGTACGTGTTCTAACTACTTCGCAGGAAACCATTAATGACTTACTTACATTAGGAGCATTCATCTATCGTAAACATCATAGGGTCGAACCATCTCGCACTCCACCACCCATGCCTATTCGTTGCGAAAAGTGCCAATGCTACAACTCTCATCCTACACATCAATGCACCAACCAGCCTAAATGTGGTTTCTGTTCAGGTCCTCACCCAACCCGTCAGTGTTCAAACCTTCAGCTACCTCCCAAATGTTCTACTTGTAACCAGTCCCACCCGACTTACAGTTATCAGTGCAAAGCTAGACCTCCTCCTGAACCAGCCAAACCTGATCTCATAGTACCTCTCAGAGTCTCAGAACAAACTACCGAACCTGAGATCAACATCGAAAAACATCCAATCTTGTCTCAACCAATTACCATCGAACAGCTACTATCATTCATCACATTAACGTTACAAAACATCCAACCTGCTCATAGACCTCATATTCTCGAACAAGTTCAAACTGCTGCAAAACAAGTATTTCAGGTGAAATTTAATGCAACATATTCTGGTCCGTATGTACATTTCGTTACTGTTCCACCAAAACCTGTTAACTAATCATACCAATCAACTCCTCATACACTTAATTATGGATTTGGTCATACTATTTGTAAACATCAGTTCACTTACAACACACAAGCCGCTTTTTGAAGCACTTCTTCTTGAAGAAAAAGCACACGCATTTCTCCTCAATGAAACCCATCTCACTGCGACATCACCTTGCAAAATACGTGGCTATCACCTCATCCGACGTGAAAATACCATACCGGCACTCAGAGCTAACGGGGGAGTAGCCATAGGCTACAAACCTACCATCCCACATCGCCTTCATCCGGAACCTCCTATGAACCTACCTGAACATATTATCGCCACACTTTATTTTCAAAATCTCTACATCACTCTAGTTACTATTTACGTGCGCCCAGGTCACCCAATACCGCTTCCATTCTTTCAATACATCTCTGATAACTTCAAAACCTATATTATCATGACTGATATAAATATCCATAGTCGCTCCGATCGTCAACGAGCACAATTCACAAACTTTATTAACACCTCTACCAATGGTCTCCTACAACCATTACCCAAACCTACTCGTCCTATCTCCCAAACAACTCCAGACATAGTTATTCTGTCTCCTAACCTACCAAACCGCAGTCAAATCCACGTCCTGGATACTATAGGCAGTGACCACGTACCTATAAAACTGACTATCCACCGCCGTCTTCAACCCCCACCTAACCCTTCACCCCCAAGACAAACCATCCGGTACGATCTCGCCAAGTGGAACGACTATCGCAACTACCTCGATGAACATCTTCGAACTACCGCTGCACCCACTATAGAAGACGAGCTGTACGAAACTGTGGACACCATCTGCGAAACTATTCAATCAGCATCAGAATTATATATTCCTACTACCACTTCCACACCACACCGACCCAAACTCCCTCCACAATACCTTACCTTAATACGTCGCTCCCGTCAATTTTTCCGCGATTACATTCGAACCCGCAATCCAGTCTCTCTTCAATTACATCGTCAACTTCAGCGCACCGTACGTAACTATCTGAATGCATACAAACTCCGTTAATGGGTTAAGACTTGCAACCAGCTCAACGATACTGCACATCCAACAAAATTTTGGAAAAGGTTCAATATTTTAACTGGACAACGCACTGCCGCAACATATACACTGATACAGAATGACCAGCCTCTACAATCTGACAAGGACAAAGCAGATGCATTTGCAGCTCATCTCCAGGAAGTCTTTACGCCACCGCTTACCATCCCAGCCAGAAACCATCCTATTCGTCGTGTCAACTTGGACGCACCAGAACTGCAGCCTCATGAGAGACATGAGATCAATGAGAACAAACAACTCACAGCACCGATTACAGTTGAAGATATTATCACCACTACAGCCAACAAGAAAAACACTGCTCCTGGTATGGATGGTATCACCTACAAGCATCTCAAAGAAGGACCATATCGTCTACTACAGCTTCTTGCCACAGTATTCAACTTCGTGCTACGAACCGGATTCATCCCAGCCAACTGGAAAACCTCGAAAACCCTCATGTTCTTAAAACCTCACAAACCTCCGGACTTAGTTTCCTCATACCGACCGATCCAACTAACCCCTACTCTCGGAAAAATCCTCGAACGCATCCTAGTAAAACGACTTCACCAACATCTCCATGACCATCATCTTCTTCCCGACCATCAAGCAGGATTCCGCCCGGGCTATAGTATCCAGGACCAACTCCTCCGGCTTACCAACCATATAACAAACCAATATAACACCTACAAACCCTCATGTTTAGTGCTCTTTGATTTAGAAAAAGCATTTGACAAGGTATGGCACCAGGGACTAATATGCAAATTACTCAACTTTCGACTACCCATTGCTTATGTTCGCTACATCTATAATTTTCTCACCAATCGTCTCGCATATATCACTATTAACAACATCAGTTCACATCCAATATTTCTCAATACCGGTGTACCTCAAGGATCAGCTCTCTCACCTCTACTATACCTCCTCTTCAGTTCAGACCTACCGTCATTGCCATCAAACATTCATCTATATCAATATGCCGACGACACCGCATTTCTTGCCACAGTGAAAACCATTCAACAAATTAACAAAACTTTACAACCTGCAATTGATGCTTTCAGCAAATGGTGTAACGCCTGGTACCTCACCATAAACGCTAGCAAAACTCAAGCCATTATCTTCCTCCCACCCAAACATCGTTCCAAAGTCCGACGTAATCCCACTCATCTAAATCTCAACCTAAATCAAACTCGCATTAAACCCACTAAAACAGTAAAATACCTTGGCATAACATATGACCATCATCTCACATGGAACCCCCACCTCAAAGATATCATAACCAAAGCATACAATCGCCTAAACCTTCTCAAACGTCTCACTGGCACATCATGGGGACCGAAACCTATCGTCATTCTCAACACCTACAAGGCATTTCTACGTCCTGTCCTCACCTACGGCCATGTTGCATGGATCTCCGCCCCACGAAAATTCTATGATAAACTAAAAATTCTCGAACGCCACGCCTTCCGCATTGCTCATAGAATTAAATTACCTAGTCCTACTGCAGACCTATACGCCCGTATTCCCATCCCACATATACTATACCATATCGAATCATTACGACAACGCTACATCACAAAACGATACGAAACCTTAAATCCTCTACTGCTTGACACCATGCATCACGATGCTACATATACTTTCCACCATCCTCCTCTCATCCACAATCCCTTATCACTTATGATAAGCATCTATCTCACCGTACTTCCCAACAACCACCCAGAAATTCCTCACCTCACTCCGTTTTCAGCCCCACAACCACCAGATTTTATCATTCCATCCGTTGCACAGTAATCCATCAATTACTAACAGGGTTCATCTCGTCTCACATTAGTGCCCCGAACCACCCCGGGGACAGAAGATAACATACATTAGTCAACATTAACAATATAAGTGTTGTGGTTGTGGCGTGTAAGCACTGCATATCATGATCTCATTTACCCCACCAATTAATGATTACGATGTAAAATCGTAATGTCCCGAAGTTTATTTAATGACTATTAATAAAGTGTTTCAGATAAACCTCCTTGACCAGCACCAATCCAGTAATCCCCACCATATCTCAAACCCACCTCCCAGAAAAAGGGCGTAACCCTTTAAGTGGGCATAGTCATGGCCTCACCATGACTATATTGTAAAAAAAAAATGCAGCATGTATAGGGTAAATTTATATTTATCCTCTGTTGAATACATATTTTTATCTTTGCTGCCTGTGTTTGTCTTTAGTTAGACGTAGGAGAGGGCTTTTGTGTGATTGCAGAAACGAGCTGAGAAACACTCAACACTGGTGCGATCACGGATAAGGTTCTCTCTCTACTGTTTGTTAGAGGTCTGTAATCCCACTACAGATTATACTTGGGACAATTTTGAATACATATTTTCTCATCTTCATACGCTCTCAACGTCATTTTGAGTAAATTCCTTCTCACAATGTGAATATGTTTCTCTCAATTTCGAATAACAATTTTGTCATTTTTTTAGCTCTCATATCGATTTTGAGTGATTACCCTCTCAAAACTTTGAAACAAATGTTCTCAATTTTGACTATTTTCTCATTTTCGTAGCTCCGGAGCTACCTTTTGAGTCATTACGTTCTCAACATTTTGAGCATATGCTTCGTCACTTTTGAATATATTTCTTCTCATTTCTGAAAATAGTCCCAACTTTTCTCATTTTTGAGCTGAAATTTAAACTCATTTTCGAGTAGTTTTACATCTTGTTTGAGACTTTTTTTCTCATTATCCGAGAAATATTTTCTCATTTTTTGAGCACCATCACGTGTTCAAAATTGAGCAAAATTTAGTCGGAGCCAGATTGAGCCCAAAATTTTCTCAAATTCGAGAATTCTTTTTTCGTTTTTGAATAAACCTTTTTAACAGTGTACATTCTAATATTCTCTGTGCTACGGCAATACGATGATAGGTTTCTGAAGACGAATTGTATTTTCTTCGATTGTTTAGGCATTATTTTCATGAATGAATCAATAAAATATATATAATTTCGTGAGTAGTGTTCAGAATTCGTGGATGGAAGTAAAATGGTCAAATTTCGCGAGTATTTCATGAGTTAAAAATTGCATTTCCACAAAACGTTAACATTAAAAATTGCATTTCCACAAAACGTTAACAGCCATCTATCTACTCCAAGCGATTTCTTGAGTGTTTAAAATTTTCGCGAATTCGCGAGTCGCGAAATCCTACTGTCTCTACTTATTGGGATTTCGAAGCGTAATGTACATGACTAATTTCAAATATGGATTCGGTTTAGATATTAGAAGTGTAATTGCTTTCGAGCACATGCATTCATAGCACCTGTTGCTAAATCTTACATGAGAATACACTTTTTAGCACATATTTACTGTTTTCGAATTTAATACACAACACTTACACTTTTCCGAGTGTGTATTCGTAATGTAAAAAAGACCATTCTATCAGCAATGAGAGAATACAAAAAGCAAACTACAAAAACAAAACACCCCGGTTTTTATTAGAAATACTAAAAAAAAAAATATTATTAGGGATGGGTTAAGATTCGAACTCAGACCCTTGATTCCACAATTCCAAATCCTAACCACTACACCACGCGGTCGTTGTGGTATAACACATTGATCATTATTCATTGATGCACCGTTAATTGAAAGTCTTTGCTTTGAAAGTTAAAAGAGATTTTATGTGTTTTTTCGCACATTTCGAGGAATATAATCATTTCTGTCACATGATCATACAGCGCATGCATTATGTCTGTAACCTTTCTTCGCGTAATGTTTCATTTGAGTGAACATTTCTCTAGTCTAAGTTTCAGATAGTACTAAAGATATGGACTGTTTTGGGGAGCGAAAATAATTTCCCTTCTTTTCCTCTAAATTTCCCTATGTTGCCAAATTTCTACTTTTTGACTTACAGTTAGAAATTTTTCGACAATTTCCCATTATTTAGTTTTTTTCTTTTTAGTTTCGTTATTTATTAATATTTTTGTGACAAAATTTCAGGAAATATTCATTTGTACATACGTTACAAGTATAACAATTAAGCAAACGCCAGAATTCAAGGAGGAAATATTATTTGTCAAAAACTGTCAAATAAAGATACAGGAGAAAATAGGCACATGAGTGTACCTATCACATTATCAGCTATCTTTCTCGAAGCTTAAGCTAATAAAGAATGATTTCACGACTACCGTGACACAAGAACGCGTAAAGCAGTTTAGGATTATCTTATCAATTGAACATGAGGAAACGCGACGATTGAGAAATGTCACCATGTTTAGCGGAGTTTGCAGTAATCTTGGAGGTTCAATTTTTTTCTGAAAATTTATTGTTTTGACAACAAATAAATGGTGTCAAATAATGTTTTATTTATACGTATTATTATCGTATAAGCCCTACTAAAGTACTGCATAAATATTAAGTATCTTCTAATAATTTATAAACTTTATTATGTAAAATTTAAATGAACTTATTAGCTCGCTGTGTCTTTGGACAAATAATATGAATGATAAAGTATTAATTTACGTAGAAAATTTAACTACTATTTAAGCTGAGTAAGGGTGCCCCATTTCAATTTCTGCCCGGGGGAGGCTATTTTAAAGTTGCGCCACTGGTACTGTCCAGGAATTTCACTTAACGTCCCGGGATAAAAAAAATAGTCCCTGAAAACGTCCCTAGACAGATGATGGACAAAGAAAACATAACATAGAATTTGCTGATCTGTCTCCTTGTTCTGAATTTTACTCTGACAAAATCTTGAATTGTTTTACTTCTTATATCCAACAGTTCAAGTATAAAAGGGAATTATACGTTTTATGATGCTATTTTTTTTTAAAAAAATGTTTATTTAGATGGATTATACTGAAAATAAATGTGTTATGTTCTTTATGTAATAGTGTGTTTCCGTTTTCAAGTTGTGGAAACGTTCTCGCATCCTCCTTTTAAATTCTAGTCATCCTTCTGAGAACGCCTTAACTCTCTTGAAAGAATAATTTTGGAGCATTGTTAATTTTAGTTTAGAGGAGTCAACCACTCTCTTAGTGTTATTTTATTTATTTATTTTAACAAAAAAGGTGAACATCTGATTGCAGTCAATTAATACCCTAAGACTTATCTTCATGTTGAAAAATATTATTACACTAGAGAAGTTGATGATATACATTTATGCAAGGTAATGATAATGGTGAAAGTATTGAATGAAGAATTGATAGCAACAGCAAGTAAGAAAGCGTTTTTTCAGAAAGGATAGAAAACTGTTTGACTTTAACTACTTACATCGGTCCCATATGTTGGAATAACTTCTCGCTTTTGAATAGTTCTAGTATCAGGTAAAGCTAGCTGCTTTAATAAACTCTTTAGAGTTGTCTGGTTCTTACTCTCAGCCCTATAATTCTTCTTAATTTCTTTGGATTCTCCTCCTTTTAGAATGTTAGATGTCATATCTGAACAGTGCCCAATTAAGGAAAAAAATTTATTAAGAAAATTACCTGAGAGCAAAGAAGGAATTTCCATTACCAACAGTTGATAGCACGAAGTTACGCAACTTCTAATAGGTAGGAGGTCCCAATGTGGAAGGTTGAACTAGTTGTGGGGGAAAAAAATTACTAGCTGCTCCTTCATCTTTACCTTTGATCATCCATTAGCTGCATTTTTCACCTCATCGCTTGATTGGTTATTGCGTCGTAGCTGTATTCTTTTTTCTTACATTTTAAAATTCTTTCTCCACCCTCGATTTTCTTGGACATTGTTTGGGTGATTCAGTTGTTTGTACTTGTTGAGAGACACAATGAAGAAGAGCTCTTAGGATGGAACAATAAGAAACAAACACTTTTCTCTTTAAAAAAAAACGAAAAACAAACAGAAACTTCAAACGACTTGTGAGTGTAACGACGACTAAAGAAGGGAATAAAAGGAAAAGAAAACACACTGTGTATCAATAATTTGCATTGTACAAGATGTTGTTGCAAGTGTTAAGTGTTTTTATAAGAGCACAAGAAAAATATTGAACAAATAAATACTTTAAAGAAGATTTAACATTTAAAGACCATGAGAAAGAAGAACTGAATTGTTGGAGAAGCTGGGATACAATCTCCAGTCTCTGAACTTTAGAATTCTTCAAGTATTTCGTGAATATTTTAGGTCATGATTTCATGAATGCCGAAGAGAATTATTGTATGTGGATGTTTACCAGTGGGTCAAGCATGTATTGCCTACATCGCGAGGGACATTTTTTAAAAAAGAAAGCAAGTAAGTACTGTAGATGCAAGAGAACTAGTGAAGTTCTCTTCCACTCATCTTACGAGCATTCTGTAGCCGGAGTAGAATTTGAAGGTCCCTTCGGACGAGGGTCTTACTAGTACGTGTTCCCGCTTTTAAGCGATTTCATAATGGGAAACTATTCATTTTGTTGTCTATTTTCCTCTGCAACGAAAGCTAAAACTAAAACAGGGATAAATAAGAGACAAATGAAGCTTCGGATTCTAATTCAGGACTTCCTATTTATCCGGCTGTTTTAATGCTAATGCTGTAAACTTCCTTTGTAGTAAATTTTTCACTATTCGCATTTCTGTAAATTGTCATGCAATCCAGGCTAGGGCTTTAACAAAATCAGGTGGAGTAGACTCGACTTCGTTTACAGTATGCAATCTGTTGAAGCTACAACCTTGGTTTACGCATTTTTCATCCTATACGTACTTGTGTAAAATTATATGAATCAGCCTCAGCTTTGTAGTATTTGCTTCATTTCACTTACGACGTGCTACTTGCTATTACGCTTCATTACTACTTGCTTCGTTTCAATGTACTACTTGCTATACATCGGTGAATAGTTGTACATTCTCTTTGTCTTCAATCTAAGAAGTTAATTATGTATTAATATTTCAAAAATATGGTTTTGGTAACAACGAAGGAAAATTTAGAAAGCGAAGTCAATAACAAAACCAGAGACAGACTTGTTTCAGTGCCGGCATTACAAAATTATTTTGTGACCCACATCCGTACAGTAGATATTTCGAGGGATTGAGTTCCCCTAAAGTGAACTAGAAGAATAAATGGAAGTTGGTATGCTACGCCTCTTCCCTGTCCTCCACGTGAATGCAAGATTGGTTCTTAATGCAATAATTAGGTAATTATGTTAGTTCTGAAGTTGAACTATGGCATTTGTTACTATATTGAAATACCAGGGTGTTCCGCCACGCACCATATGGGACAGAAAAATGTAATGGAGCAATGGAGAAGAGACTTTATTATGCAAAATACAAACCATTGTACTCTATAGAGGCTAACCATCTTTCTGCCAAATCACGAATGCCCTGTGCATACCACGCTTTGGACTTAAAGTCGAAAAACATTTGTATCCCCGAACCACGTAACTTTCTGTGCTCTGCTCGATGCAAGTGCTGAAGAAATACACAAGTTTCTTGCGCCTGTTTAAGGAACCAAGTGGTAGTTCATAACGTCTACTGTGTATGCTTTGATACATAGAGAGTGGGAAACATATGACTAACACCTGCGCAATTATTAGAGGAAAGCTACAAATAAAGTTCATAATTCCCAGTTGAATAGTAATCTGAAAATAACTAATAGTTATTTGAAAATGCTATTCATTAAATGCGACTTTCTGCAAAAAGGATTTTGTGACAGTCTTCGTGATTTAGAATTCGAGGAATTAATTTCCCATTATTATCCTTTCTTTACTTCACATACTTGAATGACTAATCAGTATCAGATCCTTTAGGCAAGATTTTCCTGCATTAAAAAAAACAAAAAAAAAAAACAACCATGAACATAATTATCTGAAAGTGGGTGTGGGGGTGCGCAAATGAATTAATTATAGTTATCAAAAATGAAAGTGAATACAAAGGAGAAGCTTTTTATGTGTAGCTTTCTTTTCCAGTCGGCCCTGTTGATAGATACTTTAGTGAAGTCGAGGTGGAATGCTAAACGGCATTGTTTGTTTAAGAGTATCTATAATTTCGAGGTCCCCTGGTTGACAGGTTCTACACTTCACCAAGGCCACAAATCGATACTGATAATATACTTGTAATTTTCCATATATTTTAATAAAACGCGATTTAAATTCCTGCAAGATATAAAAAAATAGTTATTGGACTCTTTTCACTCATTTTTATTTTCTATATAAGATATAAAGTGAGTTTAAAGTTTCACAGGGAAATCACTAACAAGATTCACATTAGCTACATTAGAAACAGCAAGCATGTGTGGAGGTGTCCATTATATTAAAATATATATGAAAAACAGTTGAAGGTCAGAGCAATTTTCTTCACTTCCTGCACGCATTTGTAGGCAATCAATCACCTCTTCGTGAACAAGTATTATAAGGCAGCTACCACGCATCATCGTTATTACCATTCTTTTCCCTCATACACACTTCGTGCATCAGGTGGTAAAAGACGGGAACAATGGATCGAGTGTCCTCCAACGTTGAAAGAATGGAATATATTCTATTCTATTGAATGATAAAACTTGTTTTATGTGTTATTTTATAGTGGCACTTTCTTTCTTCTTCTTTTTATTTTTTGGCTCTGGTATGGAAAAGGCACATCAAACGCATTTACGGTTGAATTTCTATGGATACGTAGGCTCAGGTGTGGGAACATTATAATAAGTAACAAAGTTAAAGTGGTAAATTGGTGATGACGCGTACCGCAAACCTATGATATTAAATTTTCTAAATGAACATAGCTGTTCCCCATATAAGTTATGGAACAGAATATTAGAAATGCTTTCATTAATATAGGTAAACGTATTTGGCAAACAAAGGGAAAATATCAATATAAACAATAAATAGAATACGGTAAATCAATTTATATTAATACTAAAGGTTATTATTAACTATCAACATCCATCTGTTGTTAAATCTGTTACAGTCGCATTAAGGTTATTCAAACGTTATCACATCAATGCCATCTTGAAACAATAATATGACTTTCAAAAGGCGTCCATAGAATTTACTAATGGAATGACTTGAACACCTGCGGAAGCACTCATTTGTACCTTCTTTTCTCATACGTTGGTGAGTTGAGACTTAAAGAAGAGTAATGTAAAATTTCAAAAAGAATGCACCGATGGAAGTGGTGTTGGTTGAGTAGGTGGAACCAAAGCAAAGACAAACTTTAGCAATCTTGTCCATTCCTTTACCCACGGACCTAATCTATAAATTAACGAGAAGTAACCTTAAAACACTCTCAAACCCATAAATGTAAAGTTTTAGTAATAATAATAATAATAAT
>JAGDQP010015859.1:24335-41741 GCA_022664845.1 Lepisma saccharinum | reverse complement strand
CGAGCACAGCCATCAACTCACGCGTCCACGGGATCGTATCAACAAAGTGTATCCATGTCCACTCCACATGTTAGTTCGGTATGTAGTATCTGAATTTGTATTCAAAATGGAAGTAGTTCTAACAGTAATGGAATGAAAGTTAGTATGTAGGATTTAAAACTACTTGGTTACATTTATATATGACTGTGATGTGCAAGGAGTTTTGTACAATTTACAAAGTATATACATTTTTAATTAGCAAAGTCCGCAAGTTCATTATTAGCATTTATTTTACTTGAAATAGGTAGTCAAAAAGGCATTCATTATTTGCTGAAATAAGCACTAAGAAAATGCATGTTTTGTAAAATATATATATAACTTTCTTTATTTCCCTCTTTACTCTCATTTCTTTTTATATACTGTATTATGCATATCATTCTGTATTACATCACGACGATCTTGGGGTGACCGAGAAGTTAGAGCGCTCGCTTTCGGTGCGCGTGGTCACGGATTCATATCCCGCCGGGGTCCATTGAACGCAATGGTTCGGAGCCCACTTCACAAAAAAAAACTGTAGGTCCGGTCCTTAGAAGCTCACTAGTTCGTTTAGGACGTTAGTAACGATGTACTAATTACATCACGATGTTCTTCATTGGCTCCACGTCACCACAAGTTGTTTCTTTAAGTTTTCAACACATATTGAGTCTTTTGTCACTGGGGACTGATTTTATTTGTGAAAGTGATCACTCAGCGTCCACAGCCGTGAAAGGAAGGTATTACTGATTGGCTCATATCAACAATAGTTGAATTTTCACATTTAAGAACAATGTATTATGTTTGCATACATTATACACTCACATTGGTACACACACACAGAGCTTTTCTCTTTTTCACCTCACACTTTCAACAGTTTGTTTATTGTTTCTCCCACAATATCCATTGTTGCTACTAGTTTTGCGTCCCTTTTCTAAAGTTTTATTATTGTTTGTGGCAACATAGCATAGTATGTCTGAGCTGTCAAGTCATCAGCCAGTGACAGGTCTTAATACCATGAATAGTACCAGAGATTCAGAAAACACTGAAACAGAAGGGGTGACAGAAAATGGATACAGGTCACAAGGTCAGCCTAAATACTCAAAGAATCATCGCTGTTCACAATTGTCTCTCCCAGAATTCACGCTTAGGAGACAAAGCGGGAAAGACAGCGTTGCTATATTTTTCTATGTATTTAACGCCAAAAATGATAACAAATATTTGTCAAAATACATTCAAATGCAGAATAAGGCATTTTGTTTAAAAAATTCAATAGATGGTAAAATAGGCAATACGAAAACCCTCTTTAAACGCTCACGTGGTGACTAAAAGTATTACCTATTGTTTATATGTTGAGAATTCATAACAAAAATGAAAAAGCATTTTGCCAAACTTCCGGACTTTCCGTTTTTGTGAGAACAGTCACAGCTGGTTCAAAAGGGTGAACGTGTTCTGATTGTTGCTTCTAGTCGGTAGCGCGCTCGATTTCAGTGCGAGCGGTCCCGGGTTCGATTCCCGGTGGGGGCTCAAAAATTTCTGTGTTGACCCAGCATCGTGAAGACAATTGGGGAGCTGTTGTGAATAAAAGACAGTGGCGATCACAGTGAGAGCTTCGGCTCTCCTCTCCCAAAGCGTCTGGTCAGCGTGGGAGCAGTAGACCAACTCCTCCCTTCGAGGAGAGGCCTCATCCACTAATGGATTGAATATGGCTGTGATTTATATATATCACAGGGTGTCCAGCGGTCTGGAAAACCGGAAAAGTCAAGGAATTTTGGGACTTATCCGTGTTTTACCCAATTTGTGGAGCGGAGCAGAGAAGGGTGTTGCACATACTTGCAGAAATTAGTGTTCAAGCTACAATCAGTCGGTCATCCCTCACTTTCAACCTGACCAAATCTGTTTCATACGTTTACTAACCTGCTATTGCGGGGGGAAGGTAAAATTAAGCTTGTTTTTCTATCTTTTCCTTAAATTAATGTTTCGACGACAATCTGGAAAACCAGGAACAGTCAAGACACTACTCGCTGGACAGCCTGTACCAGTTGAGTAATTAACGTTCGTTGTTTTTTTGTGAGAAGACCAATCACAATTAATTCAACATGTTGAACCTTGTGACTGTTCTTTTTCACAAAACCAACAAACACTAATTACACGTAAGTACAAGGTACACTCCGTAAGTATTACACAATGTGGCAACACCGAGTGTATGTTCCATGTAGGTTTTAATATAAACCTTGCCCATGTGCTTGCCATTTGTATTAGCGGCGATGTTACCAGATTGTGAGACTTTTGCGGCCATTTTTCTATGGATCTCGAGTGTACATACTTGGTTACAGTTTCGTGACCATTGAAGAAGCATACAACTTAAAATGATAAAGGTGTATTCTTGAAAACTGTTTTTTTTTTTTTTTTTTTTTAAGTATGGTTTGTTGTATCATTTCATTAAGGTTAGTGCAAAGCAACAAACTCTTCAACTAGATGGCATGTCGCTTTCTTTGTTGCACAAAATTGCAATGCTGTGTTTACAAATTCAAGCCTAGAGAGTTCAATCTTTCAGAGAAGAAAGTTCATAATCAGTTCAACAGTGCCTAGGGTTGCCAGGTCTTACTTTTTTATTTCACCCGTAAGACCTTTTATTTTCCTGCCAAAAAAATCATTTTAAAATGACCGCGAAAATGTAATTTCTTATTGAATTTGTTGACATATTTGAGCAAAAATGACGATTTCAGTGAAAACAACAAATATTTAAAGTGGTTATGCTTTCCTGTAGGGAGTCAGGAATTAAGATTTGTAGATTTTGAGGCAACTATTGAAGTGTTTGAAGTTCAGGTTCATATAGATGTTGATCAGCTGTATGAAAGATTTAAAATGTAAAATGTGAATGTAAAGCAGTCTTAGCTGAAAGTTCAAGATGTGCGGGTAGTCTTGTAGAAAAATGGGTTCATTTCTTTTCCAGTGCTCAATATAAAAAGATCTATAATATACGTAAAGTTGTAGGATACATATTTAGTATTCCTAAATAGAAACTAATGACGCACTCAAGTTTTTCAACTTTTATTTGAACTAGTGAGTCGCCGTGGATCAGGCGGCCGCGGGTTCAAATCCTGGCCAGGGCGCTGGAGACTTTTCTCACAGTGTTTCTATGGCTGACGTTCTGGTGTGCACTCAGCCTCCTATCAGATTGAGTCCTTGGTATTCCAGCTGGGCACCTTGGCAAGGTAAAGGTGATCGAGCGTGGGACTGACCACCTCACCTCACTTCGTACCGTAGGTCGAGAATATGTGGAGCGCTACCTCCATATCCCCCACGGCGCGCGCGTATCGCACAGGGGATAGCTTTACCTTTTCGTAGTGATGTCGGTGTGCTTAGATTGTAACAAATAATAATGTATATCTGTATTATGACACGTTAATGTGGTATATCAAAAAGTACTGGGAATTCGAGTTTGAGTTTTTCTAAAGTCTATGAACATCTTCCGTTTTTTCTGTAAGAGAGACCTGGTAACCCTACACTAGGCTTACTCAGAGCAAAGCTTGGTCATTCATAATTAAGTTTTCTACTCAAGCTTTTACAGGCTTTTAATTTAACATATTGTTATCTCTGAGCGACGAAGTTCATTAGCTGACTGGTATATCCTTAATACTTTTTATTACTGTTACTTTGTTAATTGCGATCATTTGTTAATCTTGTATTGAATATGTGTATGATTATTTTCTTTCCTTTTGTCTATCACATGTAGAGTGTCTATCCAGGACAATCAGCAGCCCCACCTCGAGTTTCGTATGCGCAAACGACTCTACATACAGGAACGCCACCTGGACATCCTCAGGCTCCAGGCAGATATAGTATGCCGTGATTAGAGTGTGAACTTAATCAGACAAAATTAAGTAGCCAGCATGTTACACTAATGGGGGCTCAAAAGATAGTACTGTACGGGGAAAGTAGACTTACAAATAGTGTGAGGGTTTGGTAAGTGGAGTATTTATTTTACTGCAAAAAAAACAAACAAAAACATAACGTTCTTCTTATCATGAGACCAAGAATATGCATTTTTATTCTTTTTATTTTGATGGAATTAACTAATACGTCGCGATTTATGTTTTTCTATTTATTTCTAAGCGTTAGGGGCTTAATCCAGGAGATTGTAGCATATGACATGTTGAGTATTGGAAACTATTTTTGCCAGAAGCTTCAGAACTGTAGCTAACTCCTTAAAGTGCAATATCCTTTCTTGTAATATGATTTTAACAAGGGTTCAAATGAAGCAGCAAGTGGTAGTATAAGGAAAATAATGATATTTTGTGAATTTCTATGGCATGATATATATATATATTTTGTTTAGTACAAACATTAAAAAAAAAAAAATAAATAAATAAAAAAAATAGATGAAGCGACGAATATGCCTACAGAACACTAATATAATTGTTGAAAAGCTCTTATGATCTCATAAAGAGTATTTAATTTTGAATATTTTTGTAGTGTTTTTTTTTTTTTTTTTTTTTTTTTTTTTTCACATTTTGTTAACATGTCTTAAAAATATTACTAATTAAGCAATATTTTGACAGAGATGCGTGTGGTTTTGACAGCCAGAATTGTGTGGTTTTAACTCGATTGCATACTAGTTTCTAGATTCCATCATTTATCAGTCAAAGACCTTTTCGTACGACACGTACAAACAGCGCCTTTGGACCAGTTTATTATTTGTTTTAATTCAGCAGATGGTTTCTGAGGCATATCTCTCTTCTGGGTGTATGAGCAATTAAGTCCTGAATTCTGTAGAATATATGAGTTGCACCCATCTGAGTTAAAAGATTTTAATGAGACACATTTAACAGAGTTCATAAGATCCACAACCAAGCCGTCGTAGCTCAGTGGTACGTTCGCGTAGTATTCGTGGGTTCGATCCCATCGGTCGACCATCCTGAGTTTTTACTAGGGTTTTTCTGTTACACCAGGCAAATGCTGGGATGGCACATTCAACTTAGACCCTGGCCGACACCTTCCCGCACCCATTCTCCTCCCCTATCCCGGCCTGAGATGACTAAAACCCATAAATAAATTTCAGTTCGCCATTCGATTCTATCCTGGGCAAGACTAAGCCAGTTCTTCGTCATGATCGACTCGAATATTGTCCTTCCCACGATGTCTTGATCTTAATAGCGGCCCTCTTTTCCTCTGGTTTCCAACCACGGTGGAGTATAATTTTCTTTTTTCACCCATCCAGAGTTGTACCGCATGACCTGCCCATCTTAGTCGTCATGGTTTCACCAGTCTTATATTGGGTGAATCGTGCACTATGGAGTTCACCATTCGCAGTCAGTTTCTCACAGCCTTATTTTCAGACCTTTGCTATTTATTTTAATTTGGTAGCGTCGTGCTCCAATTTTCGCAACCCTAAAATACTACCGGCAGGATAACTGTTCTGTAGATTTTTAGTGTCAATTTTCTTGATATTATCGTGACTCAGTGGTAGAGCGTTGGCTTAGCATCAATCGCAGCGGCCGACCGTCCTGACTGAGATATTCCCAGGGTTTTTCCTCAGTCACACCAGGCAAATGCCGGGATGGCACCTTCAGCTTAGCCCTGGCCGATGCCTTCCCGCATTCATTGTCCTCCCTTAGATGCCTAAAGACCATAAATGAATGCCAGTCAAGTTTAGCGACAATTTCGTCAACACATCCGAACGTAACTTAAAGCACGGAGTTTTTACTAAGCTGGTGAAAGTTATTTAGAAGTACAATACAAACCAATGCTCTACCAATTGAGCTACGGCCGCTCGGTAATTAATATATCGACCGAATCCATACTGGAAGATTTTCTTGAGCCTGCGTTCCCTGCTTCCTTTTCATCAAGGATTCTCGCGGATTTCCTGCGAGGACACACATGTGATTGTAATCCACGTAGGCCTGTGATTGACCAAATTGTTAGGATTCTCGCTTTCTGTGCGCGTGACTGTTGATTTAAACCCGGTTAAGGTGCGGAGTTCAGTGGTTCGAAACCCTCATTAACAAAAAGCATTGATCCCGTCCTTAGAATCTCATCAGTTCGTTTAGGGTTTAATAGCAATTCAGTGAAGCAATCGTAAATTCGTTTTAGAATTTTACCCTCTCCAACTGTTCGAAAAGCAACTGCAAATCATCATCGATTCACGTTGCCGATAGACCTTTTAAGTTCACGGAACATGTCAGTTGGGCCTTAGTTAATTCGTAAATGTATAATAGAAATATTTTTCGTCAGTTTACTGGACTAAGCTGCTCACTATTCAAATACACAATTCGTAGGGAAGATTTTTTTTTCTTTTCTGTATGGATCCACCACAGACTATAAACATACAAATCGAAGCTTTCACACCGAGCCGCCGTAGCTCAGTGGTAGAGCGTTGGTGTAGCATTCGGGAAGTCTTGGGTTCGATCCCAGCGGTCGACCATCTTGACTGAGGTTTTTCCAGGTTTTTTTGCTCAGTCACACGAGGCAGATGCCGGGATGGCACCTTCAACTTAGGCCTTGGCCGACACCTTCTCGAATCCTTTCCCCTTCCCTATCCCGGCCTGATCCTAAGATGCATAAAGGCCATAGATAAAATTAAAAATTTAAAAATTCCAAACTTTCACTCTCATCTTAGCAGAATTTAGTGTGCATAAAACATTTGCAACTGAAGATATTTTAATTTAATAAGCTATTGTTGTTGTTGCTTTGAATTGGTTCATTGTTGTACCATAATAAGGCTTCATTTTTTGTGTGACAGTTTTGTGAGGGAAAGACAATACTCAGAATGCCTCCTTAAAGAGTTTATATAATATATTAAAGGTGTCATGTATTTATTTAAGTATCTTCATGTGATGATATTAGTGTCTTGGAAGTGATCAGTGAGAACTGTCATGCTTTTTTTTATGTTCTTCCAGTTTTCTATAGCTTTCTTTTTAATGACATCACTGTATTGTGTGTTGATTATGTAGTAATTTGCTTTAGTTTTCATAAATGGTTTGTGCTTTGTGTTTCTATGTGCATGTATACCGTTGTATTTACTAGTTGAAAACTTAACAGGAAATACAGCTATGTACGAAGCAAAATGCGGGGTGAGAATATCGTGAGTGTAAGACATCACCTTCAGTAAGTTCCTTTTTTTAAAAAAATCCCATAGAAAAGTGACTGAAGTGTCGTACAAGGAAATGTCCCCAAGTGTCATCGCTTAAAGTCAGTAATTGAAGGCTTATTGGAAAGTATTCGTGGTAAGTTTTGAATGCTAATACACACGCAAAGAATAAAAACTACGCTGCGTACTGATTAGAGAAAAGTAGATCAGTGATGCCCAATCTACGGCCCGCGGGCCAAATCGGTCCGCCACATGTGTTGCATTTGTTACCATAAACACGTCGAATCCTTCTTAATCTACACATGAAAGTAACTTTTCTCAACTGAGAAAAGACAGATAACAAAAATCACATTGACAGTCATCAAAGTCACTTGTAAAGAAGAAATATGTAATTGTTCGGTATTTATGTTAGAGGATGATGCAGTCCACGAAGATTGTTCTAAATTTTCATGTGGCCTATGGACAAAATAAGGTTGGGCAACACTGAAATAACCCAGTGAAAGTGAGCAAAATTTGAACAAAGAAATGCCGCGAGTAGGATCGAACCCTAGATCCCTTCCTTTGTTGTAAGATCAGTATGTTAACCATTGGTCCAAGTTGCTTACTGGAAGCTAGACCTATGATAATATGAACATTTGTTTGTTTTATCTGTAGCTTCCTATCCCTAAGAATATTTTGAATTTATTTTAGGCGTCTCAGGCCGAGATAATGTAGGGGAAAGGATGTTGGAAGCTAGTCGGTCAGGGTGTGGTTTGTCGGTACCATCCTGGCATTTGACTGGCGTGACTGAGGGGGAAAACCTTGGAAAAACCTCAGTCAGGATGATCGGCCGTTGGGATCGTTCCCACGACCTTCCGATTGCTAAGCCAATGCTCTATTTCTATCCCTGAGGTTTAATTGTATGTTTCTCCGTTACATCACGTGTATATTTCAAATTAGCCTAGTTTTGTTGACTTATGTGTTGACACCAGGGAATGTTTGGATGTTAGCAGTGTTCACCTTGTAGTCAAGAAGTTACAAGACTTAATTTCCCACTCCTGCTTCTCCTTAGCCCATCAAGCTTAGACGATTATTGATGATATTTTTTTAAAGGTTTCTGGCGTGTTCCTCCTGTTGTATGTGTCATAGAACAAAATCCTATCCAGTGTTATTTCAGAGCTTGCAATGGGGGTAAAAGGTTGACCATACTGCGGTACATGGGTATAGCAGTCTACAAATTGATTATTTGCCTCCTATATTAATAGCCCCGTCGAAAGTAGACATTCAAAATGTGTACTTTATTTAACCTTCTGAGACTCACGGTTCGGAAAGTTCGGATGTGGGTGCGACGTAAAAACTCAGTTCTGAAAGGTTTGGAATGTAAAGCTTAAATCACATACGAGTTTTTTTTCTGTATGTGTGTGATAGGTACTAGCTGTCAGGGCTCAATACTAGAAAGTTTTCCGGTTACTTGAATTTTGTCTTCATTGTTTGAATATAAATTTAGGTAAGCAGAAAAATAATGTCCACCAATAATAGTTTGTTTTGTACTTCAGTTAAAATTGAAAACCACGAACTTTCTTATATCCCAACATGTTGCGAAAATTCAAATATATTAAGAGCTTACTAATAAAAGAAATGAAAATGATTCTGAACGCTCTGATTCATAGAAAATGGCCGTGTGGTACACTTTGTACGTTCTATAAGTTACACAAGATGGCAGTAGAGTCGACATTTGATATAAATTTTAAGATGAACTTCTCATGTATTGGTCTTGCCACGAGTTCAATGTTGCCCGAATGTGCCACTTTTTGATTTGGTGCTCTCACTGGTCATTTTCTTTGAACATGTGTGTGCACTTTATAGCGTGTAGCCGTTTTGATGTTCATTCTAAGACCACGATCTCCACTATATCGTATGTTTTTCAATTAAAACTAATTAGAACGAATACTAAAACCCAACGTTCAAACCGCAGTGGCTCACCTCTGGTACGTAGGGTCGCCGGTTCGATCCCTATTCATGGCATATGTGGGCTTTGTGGTCGACAAGCTGTGTGCGTGGGTTTTCTCGGAGTTTCCTCCCACTTTCTTCATTCCACTAATTCACCCATTCCGCCTGAGCTAAATTTGCTTAAAGGCCTTGAATAAAATTAATTCACTTCAGCGTACAAACACACGCTGTCCATGCAGTAGTGTCCCTTATTTGGTGCTTTGTCATGCCACCAAGGTTCTGTAATGGATTAGCACTTGCGAGAGATCAGTAGAACGCCAACTAGACAGCAAATTCTACCAAATTTTAAACCTATCGAAAGGTTTATCTAATTATACGAATTTTGGATACAGTGGAGCATCCTTTTGCTCATCTCAGGGATTTAGATATCTTCTGGGTCCTTTTGAGTGAGGACAAGTGATTTACCATGCATAGCACACGATTCCGGGAGTAGTGCCCTAAGTTCCACCTAGCGAAGGTGTCGGGCGTGCTAGCAAGATATAACTTATCAAAACTAAGAGATTTACCAAATAAAAGACTGGGAGGAAAAAAATACATATTTTTATTTAGATTCGTGGAGTATCGGACTCCAGAACTGCCCACAGGAGAACCACTAAATCAATATAATATGATTTAATTCGATCCAATCTGACATAACCAAGCATAAGCTCTTACGTACAATAGCAGTATAACTAATAACGAGAGGCTAATAAAGAATGTTAATAAGAAAGAAAGAAATAAACAGAATCATAAAGAACATTAGTAACAAAAGAAATATATAAATAAGAATTAGTATCAAAAAGAAACGAAATGATTTTGTTCAGAAATAAAAAAGTTGTTCACTTTGCATAGTGGCGTATTTCGGTGCTGCCATCTATTGACCACAAATTCAAACTTTTCTGCAATAGTCTTCCTATGTATGTAGATATGGGGAATGTTATATAGATATATATTTTAATAAATATTTAAATCATTTCCATCACTTGAACTAGTTAATTAACTTATAAACAATTGAATAATGATAATTCGTATATATAGGAGGCTGCCACAACAGTGAATTACTGAGGTTTGTCGTCGTTTCTTGCGTTTAGTTCAGAGATCCGCCACGGACGGAAACTTCTACTGAATTTCGACATTTTGACACTCAAAATATACTAATTTCTTTACAATGTCGGTTGAGATTGTTTTTTTGTTAGTAAATTATGTAATACTTGGAACAAAGTGTAGGTATATGGGCATTAAGGAAATTTCGTCTAACGTACCGAGGTTCATTGTAGTGAGATAAGTACATCAGTGCTTTCAAACGGAAGACCTTTGCAGGGAGTGTGAACACGAATAAAAGAAACCGTGCGGCCGTAGCTCAGTGGTAGAGCGTTGGCTTTTGCATTCGGAAGGTTTTGGGCTCAATTCCAGTGGCCGACTATCCTTACATAGTTTTTTTTTCAGGGTTTTCCCTCAATCACACCAAGTAAATGCTGGGATGCTACCTTGAAATTAAACCCTGGTCATCATTTCCCCTTCCCTAAACCGTTCTGATCCTTAGATGTCTAAAGTCTTTAAATAAATTTAATTCACTTTCAAAAAAAAAAAAAAAGGATGCAGGTGAAAATTAAGAAGATTGTAGTGAATTTGCGTGTCACTCAAACTTCAGGAAACCCCCTCTTCCGCTTTTTGCAAATTTTGAAAAGCTTTTCGTTATTTTTTTTTATTATTATTATTATTTCGTTCCCGCGTTGGACAGTTGGGCGTTTTTAACAAAATATTCCACAACGAAAATATTTGAGTTCAGATGGGACTAAAATCTTTACATCTTGTTCAAGTTCCGTTTTAGACAGATTTCGGTGTACCAAAACGAACTATCGTCTATGAAAATTATTCTCTCTTTACCTGGTCTCATAGTAAACAATCGATATTCAACAGGAAATGTTTATAGGTTGGCAATTGTCAATAAAAATAAGCTTCCGGTTTTCCTTTACATTGGATCAGTAATAATAATTATTAAAAAAAAATATATATGTTCATTGTATTCAGGATTTGTGATAGATATTAATTTTAACATTGTGGATAAGATATTATTTCCTAGTCATTGTAAGACAAGGTATATTCTCGTACTAGACTGTAATATTAAGACGTTTTTAAACAGATATCTCTTTAGTTTTTTTTTTTTTGTTGTTGTTTTTTGTTTTAACATGAATCACATCTTTTTCTTTTTTTTTATGATCTAAAATAAATCAAGGGAGGAGAATTTGTGATATATTTATATGAAGCGACTAAACTTCTGTTAATTTCATGTATTGGGGATATTTTCTCACAGAAGTAATTAATGTTAATTAAAAAGAAACTGATTTTTAGGGCTCTGTAATAACATCTTTATGTTTGTGGTGGTATTATGTAAAATGTACGCTTTATATATTGTACAGAAACTTGGATCATTTATTGTGAAACTTCATTTATTTGAAAACCATATACTACTAGGTAATTGGCATAATATGTTTATGTATGTATATATTGGCATAATATTATTTGTATAAACGAGTTAAAATCATTATTTTGTAATCGTAACATGTATTGGACGGTAGCTTGGCAGACTAGACCACCTAACATTGCTCCAGCAGACTAGACCAGCTCTGTTTTTGGTCTACTATGCCCTTTCAAAAAATTCAGACTAAATTATAGCTAATTGTGTCCATTTAATTAACAGGACAGCTGGTCTACCTTGTCAGATTAAAATTCACACCATTACCAGTAACTTTGTGTACACAACTTAATTTCGGAAAATTTTGTACTTGGTCTAGTCTGGCTTGCCACCATTTTTATGTTCATTGGCATAAACTGAAATACTGTCCATTGCGGAAAAGCTGAATTAATAATATTACGTAGATTTCGAGAATTTTCTGTTGTAACATTAAAATTCTTTGTAAAGATAAAGAAGGGGCTGTCGGAATATAAATGCGTCTTAAATAACAATCGTTAATATTAAGAGTAAATATGTTCTTCATTTGTCCCAAGACTTGTTAAATTGAAGCTAACGCATGTGTAATAGTTTTTCTAATTTCTTCAAAGGTTCATATGGTTTGCAGTTCACTTTGAACATGGAACACATATACATTTATATAAGGATCTATATACACCAGGGGTCTTCAAATGGTGCACTCCGGTCCGGATGCCACCCAGCCTCTGTAGTTCCAATTGGTAAAGTCGCGCACTTTGGATTCACAGTGAGTAGGTATGTGGGTTCGAACCTCACTGCCGATCATCCTGACTGAGGTTTTCCTGAGTTCCACCAGGCGAATACCGGGATGATGCCTTAAAAAAAGTCCTGGCCCCTCATCCCAGCCTGAGCGAAAGATGCCAAAAGGCTATAAACAAATACATTCATTCATTCCGCTCTAGATCTGGACCCCCAAAGCATTTTACTCTGGATCTGTACTGTTTGAAACGACGTCAAGAATAAAAGAAAACGGCCTGAGCCTTAGATGCCTATAGACCATAAATATAATTCAGTAAAAATAAAGAAAAATAATTGTATTAAAACACTTTATTCAGTAAAAAGTATTAAATACAGCAGAAATATTTCAAAAAAGAACGTATAGTGCTGAATATTTGCTCCACAGATGGCAGTAGTATACATTTTACTGAACTACAGAGTACAGTCTCCTCCCTTGGTCCTTTCTTGTTGTTTCGAAACTTAAAAAATGCATAGAAGGGTAATTCAAATTCATACCAGTGTACGCGGTGCTTATTATTATTAATATTATTATATTCTACATAATCCTACGGAATAACCAGTAACCGTACCTATTCGACTAATTATGCTCACCTCCGCTGCTTGGGGTCGTTGGTTCGATCCCATGCGGGCTTTGTGGTAGCATCTTTTTCTGTTTCCTCCCATTTTCTTCATTCCACCAATTCACCCATCTGGCCTGAGCCAAAGTTGCCTAAAGACTTTAAAAATTAAATTCAAGTTATTCGACTAACTATCGTGACCATAAAGGTCTGTTTATCAATCCAGACCCCAGGAAAAAAAAAATAATAATTGAAGACCCTTGGACTACACTGTATCGATGTTAATTCAGTTACTTATTTCTTTGTTTTTTTTTTTCGAGTACTAGTAATCAAGTCTCTTTATAGCGTCACGTAGCATCATAATTAGGTCCGTATATGTTCTATTCTGTCGTGGTAAGCTTTCTATAATGTTTAACGCCTTCATTTCGTGTCATTATGATACCTAAAACAGACATTTTTTTTCCCCATAGGCATCAGGCATTTCCAACATTGGTTCGTATAAAGAGTTGGTTGAGCCATTTAAAATCATTAGCGGCCTAAATTAGTTTTTAATGGTCTTTTTCAAAATACTAAACTAAAAAAAAAAAAAACTTGGAATGTTAAATAATGCGATGACGTAGAAATCTTTGGTAAACATGCCGCATTGCAATCCTTATTTCTCTCTCAAAGCAAGATCGAAAATTAACTTCACGTTAACCCGGTGAATTTATTTAATGATATTAACATTCTGTCAATAACTGGAGGTTCAGGTTCTTGACAGTAAACTTTTAACTTCTCCAAGGATTCTTGTCTTCCGCTGGTGCTATTTATGCCCCAGTAATGTCAACAATATTTAGTAGCTTTTTGTTATATTGAATCCGAATATACACAATTTGTCCTCAGTATATATATATATATATATATATATATATAAACCACTATTATGAAATGGTGTTATTCTGCTTCCGCACTTGACAAGTCTGTATTCATTTACTGATTACACATTTAAACCATGCTTTGGTTTTATTACATTTTTTCTTCTTATCTTCTTTTTGCTTTGTAGTTTCTGATGAAGGTTTTAGTGTAGACCGAAACGTCGTGTTGTTTACGTAAAAACTTGTACATTGCTTCCTACGGGAAGTTAGTTCACAGGATATACACAAGTTTGGTAAAAAAAAAAAAAAATTCATTGATAGCCGCCAAGCTTAACATGCTTGTTGTTTTTTTTTTTTAAGCCATGTCTGAACTAGTTACTTTTTCGTTATTTTATTGTCAGACCTTGGTCACACCTACTAAACGTTTTTGAAACTCGCGTAATTGCTTTTAATAAATCTTATTTCTCTGTTATGTTCTGTTTCATAAAGGATTTTTTTTTTTCGATCAAATATTAAGTTTATGTATGCATTTCTTGGGGGAGGTAGTACATTTATTAGTATAAAAGCACTTTCGTCCTTTTTAAAAGAAATTACTGTCTAAATCTCTGAGTGTAAGCTGGGTAAACATTTATCGAAAAGTAAGTTACTATTGTAACATGTTGAATAGTAAGATAATTCGTACAGTGAGGATATTAAAAGTTTTTTTTTTTTAATTGAAGAGTGAGTAAAATATTTTAAAAATCTAACATTGTAAATACTTGTACTTAGAAGAAGAAGAAAAAATATTGTACTACTAGTAATAGATGTAATTGGTATAGGGGTGTAGTTATAATGTATACTGTAGGACTTTGGAAAACTGTGACGAAATAAGACGAGCAGTTAATTTTAATAAATATTGCCGTCCTTTTGACTTGATAGTTCATAAAAAGGTGAGCTGCTATTGTAATAATAATAATAATAATATTGGTGGTCAAGTAAGAAAGGATAGGGTTTGCTGTCTGAAAAAAAATGATTGGTCTCGATTGATAATTTAATTACTCTTTTACGAAAGGAGAAAGGGAACTTATTTGAAATTTTCTGGTTGCAGGCTGTCGCAAGTCATAATACGCTTTACTCCTTCCGTTGTCGAAAATACCATCCCGATATTCGCCTGGTGCGATTGAGTTGAATTCAGGATAAAGCCAAATCCTAATAATATCGTTGAAGAAATTTAAAAAAAAGGGCTCTTCAAGCAACAATTACTGAGGTGAGAATTTTTTTATCAGATATCAATCAGGCCAATCATTTGATTCAGAGTTGGTATGGAATGTATATTATTTTCTCGAAGGGGAATTCAATCTTTTAAGAAAGAAAAAAAAAATACACTAAATTCAATCACTTGTTACCTGAAATGTATTGTTGAGGGTTTAATTTGAAAACGTAATACTATAACAATGACTTGAATTGAATACACTTCCTTGTAGGAACTGAATAGGTAAAAAGAAACCAGTGGTTCATGAAGTGAGTGGTGCCGCCCCTTGTACGAGGGTGGGTCAAATAATATATGTTACGTAAAAGGGAGCTCAAATGCATGGATCTTGCATAATTTTCAATTGTGAATAACATTTCATGCATTTATTGGATGTTTAGTTCGTAATTAAATTTGCGAACCATTGAAATAAGCTCATTCTTTCTCAGGCTTGCTGGATAATTAGTAACAATATATTAACCTTGTACGAGAGATGGAAGTTAAACAATGTTTTTTTTTTTTAAAAAAGAATAATCCCGTTTGTAGTGACAGTGCAACACAGTACAAAATAGTATACAATTGTAATGTAACTTGGTATGGGTGAAAAAAATATGTGATGTGGCGAGCTCTTGTTTATAAATCTGGACCTTAGTGGAATACGGTTGGATGTCATTTTTTTTTTTTCATATTAAAAAAAATGAGGCACGTTTTTCTCCAGAAAACCAAGGGAAACAAACTCCAGAGCACATCTCATATTATTAGCAAAAGGCACAGGAAACGGACTTTTCAAAATTAGTGTGAAAAGTGGTCTGAAGTTCTTTTCCCCTTTGTTTCCTGGTCACAAAACTGCTCTCTCAAAAAAAAAAAAAAAAAAAAAAAAAAATGAAAATATGATATCCGACCTTATTTCACTAAGACCCAGTGATTAATTAATGTATTTCCTGATAATCTGGTACAATAGTAAGTTGCTGTCATTAATTTGGGTTCTGTTTTCACCCACAAACCGGGGGGCATGTTCTGGGGATTTTAGTTTTGTGTGGTGGTAGTTTTCCCCCCTCCAGATATTAATTAATTAATATACGAAAATACTATGGTGCCCTATTCTGCCAGTTGCAACATAGCATGGGGCCAAAGTTTACTTAACACCATAGATACCAACAACTCTCACGCCTTAAAATATTCTTCGTTATCATCATTCCGGGTGGATGAAGCGATAGAGTGGTGGGATCAGGAGGGATAGGGAGAAGTTTCGAGTCTCGTTGGGTGGCTTTTTTTTTAATTCGAACTACTAAGGTACTTTCAAAAAAAAAAGTGATTGCTAGAAGTTCTCACGTATACCTCGATAGTAGCGACAGTTACGGCCAGGCCTGATGCCTTCACTTTGTAACCATGGATGTTCTAATAGAGGATATGCGATTTTGCCAAGAACGTGAAGTCACAACTTAGTCCCGTCCAGTTAGCCCACTTACTCCAATCAAAAACATTGTTTTCGGCTAACAAAGATGGCAACAAGCTCTCTAGTTGTTCGCTAACCAATCAGGTACGTCGCCTTGGTCGATGCTCAGTTGTTTTTTGACTTCATTCTTTCTCTGCGCATGAGATAGCTACAAGCAAATCCTCTATTAGAAACATCCTTGTTTCTAACCAACCAACCATCATTCTTTATCTGTGTAATTGAACGAAGAAGAAGAATTCTTTTTACCTCGTACAGACGAAAATGGGTATGAAATCAAGCCATCTGACGAGTAGTCCGAAGGATGGGAATTTTTGTATACTATGTACAGGATAGCAAGAGGCACGTCTTCTTATTTACTTTGGTACTTTTTGTGACACGGACTATCAACGGGGTGAAGGGAGGCGGGGTACTTTGTGGCCACCTTCAAAAAAAAGTAAATATATGTCGCAACATAACACAAACTAGTGCTGGATTCAATGGCAGATATCTTTTTAGCCAAGTCAGCATTTTAAATTTAGCGATTTCAAACCAAATACAAGCAATACTAGTGCGGTATAACCAACCATTAAAGAGTACATTTTTTTTTTAATGTGGATACAAAATAGACCGCATGGTACACCGTGTTACAAAAAAAAATTAACTTGGTAATACGAGAGTTTTTAAAAAAAAAATGATTGGCAACGTTAACAGCTGCGGCGCTTGTAGTAACTCTCTGACATGTCTCAGTGCGTAATTGGTGCTGATACATCCAACGATATGGAAATAATTACATTTTTTGAAATGGGTTGGCAACACTGATAACTGCGGCGTCGGATATACCTCTGATCTGTCACAGTACCTAGTGCACGTGTGTGGAAAATTTAGTGTAAAACAGTGCGGATAGGTACAAAGGTATGGAACAGTTAAACACTTTGTGGGAGTAAATGTGTTATACGGAAATAGTTGAATATGGCTGCGGGATTGACCTTACAATAAAAGGAGCAAGTTTCGTAGTGCAAAGGGGGGGGGG
>JAGDQP010015859.1:7633-24235 GCA_022664845.1 Lepisma saccharinum | reverse complement strand
TTTGTGCGAAGTGTAGAAAAACCTTTTTGCTTTCCATGCGTCTACAATTATCATTCTGGTTCCTGTGTATAAATAACGGTGTGTCTGTATTGATAGTTTCTTCGGGGGGGGGGGGGGGGAAGGAGATGGATAACAAAATTTTCCTCCCAACGAGATTCGAACCTGCGACCTCTCTTCTCGTGAATTCACCAGTCTACCGCTTGAGCCACGCGGGCTGATCATAGCGGAGAACATTTTTAAGGCATAAAACATATTATCTAACGTGTTAGGCAAACTTTGACCCATGGATATCTCGCAGTTAACCGAAAAGTGCAGATTTTCGTATATTAATACCTAAAGGGTACACTACCATCACATGACGTCTCTGCTAACAAATCCAAAATTCCCAGACCGTGGTCCTACATGTTATGCAGTTTTATAAAGAACGCTTATTTCTGTTGATAAATACTGCAAATTGAGTAAAGAAAAAGAAAAAAAACAGTGAACTAGGTATGTAATGAATGAGTCCAATTAAATGATTTTGTTTTTATTCGAAAGTGATTTAGTGCCGCCATCTTTGAATTTCTCTATCGTTGATTTGTGTTGGAAATGGATCTACTTATTTTTTTTCTGAAGTGGTTGTTTTCATGGTCTGTGCTTTAGAAATGATCAACTCTTTGTTTATTTTCTGAAGCGGGTGGTTTTAGCTTTTTTTTTTTAGTTACTCCCTTTTCTGTGGGGAATAAAAGACGATGATATTATTTTGAAACTTTAAAATAATTGTCTGAAAAATAACACTGTTAGGACAATCGACTTTTTGCGTATGTTCTTGCCACAGTTGTTGTTAAAATGACAGAGAGATCTTCTGAAAATAAACTTGTCATATATACTGTACCGAGTATTTTCTTTTACGTAGTGTATGTACATGGTGTCAAAAGTAAATAACACGAGAGCTGACATTTACTCAGAAGGTTTTGGGTTCAAATCCAGCGGCCAGTCATCCGGCGGTTTTTTTTGTCACGAGGCGAATGCCGAGATCGTTCTGACATTTGCTTGGCATGATGAAGTGAAATCCCGGTATCCGTCCGTATGGATGATGATGGGATGATTTGGTGGAAATAAAGAAAGTGGGAGGAAACGGGAGCATCCGGTGTTTGTCCACCACAAAACCCACATGGCATGAGCATGGATCGATCCTACGACTCCCTAGCACCAGAGGCGAGCGCTCTATCATTTTTTTTTTTCTAAATGTGTTTTGCCGTAAACGGGCTGTGTGTACTTGTTCTTGTATCACTAACAGTTAAAAATCACATTCATGCCCGAGGTAGGATTCGAACCTACGATCCTTTCCCATGAGGAAAACTCGGCGGGCCTCCGGTGGCCCCGCCTTTATGGTTGGTGGGCCACTGGCGGCCCGCCGAGCTTTCCTTATTAGGGTTGAGTGGCCAGACTAGCGAGCACGACCGCCATTTGTAAATGAATGCATTTTGGCGGATTCCTCTGCCATGAGTACTCGAATGATTCAATTAATATATTTGTATTGTAAACTCTCACACAATAATTGAATTTTTTTTATCATGCACAGCCAGTGAAATACGAATCAAAATGAGATATGGAGGGAACATTACAGTTCACTTTTGACAGAAGTACAAGAAGTAATCCATTTCCTAGTCAAAGAAACATGTCCATTGTTTCATGGTATATGTATAAAGAAGTCACATATACAATAAATTGAATTACAAGGTATATATACGGATTATATGAATAAAAAAAATTCAAGATGGCGGCAACGGTAAACGCCATATTGTTTTTCTTTAAAAAAAACAACAGGGAACCAATATTTTTAGGATAAATAAAAGAGGAACCACCGCATAAAAAATTTTCGTTTTATTGTCCTTTCCTAAAACCAAGGTGTGTTTATTTTTAGCGGGAAAGTGAATATGGTTGATTTACAATACGAAAGCATGGATAGCGAGTTCAATATCATGATTAATTGCTGTATCAGTTCTTCAAGAAACAAACAATCTTTCTAGACTTGCACATGTAAGCGCCTTATTTACCAGTCGCTCTTGTCCTGCCCTGGATATCGATAAACCTTGTCATTCCATGTAATTTTGTCACAAAGGTTGGAGTATTGCGAAAATAAAATATTGATAAATCGTCTTTTATATAGAATAAATCTCAGCCATATTCAATCCACTAGTGGATGAGGCCTCTCTCCGAAGGGAGGAGTTGGTCCACTGCTCCCACGCTGACCAGACGGGTTGGGAGAGGAGAGCCGAAGCTCTCACTGTGATCGCCACTGTCTTTTATTCACAGCAGCTCCTCAATTGTCCTCACGATGCTGGGTCAACACCGAAATATTTGAGCCCCACCGGGAATCGAACCTGGGACCGCTCGCACTGAAGTCGAGCGCGCTACCGACTAGGCTACCCAGGATACAATACCCCGTAACAACTACTCGGGGGGCGAAAATGACTTCATGTTTCGACACCCATCCCCGAAGTAGTTCTTCGTTTGTCCAACATGTAGTGTCTTCAAAGGAATTACTGCTTATGCCAGAAATGTCTGAAGAGAGGTACAATCGTGACGTAAGGACACGGCCATTGCGAAAGTGGTTAAAAGAGCGCTCAAAAAAGCTCTGGCCGCTAGTTGGCTCTGTGGTCTAATGAGAAAGGCATTGGGCCAGTGTATATCAGTGGTCCAGAGTTCAACACCCGTACACCTGAAGTTTTTATTATTCTTTAAAAACAATACTTTTTTCCTTTCTGCTTTCGAAAAAAGTACAGATATAGGTTTTAAAGCTCAATCCAAGAGGGTTTTCCCGCCTTTTTCGTTTTACGACAATTATTCAAATGTCAGTAAAGGAAAACGGAAATTAACTTTCACGGACCAAAGTTCGGTTCGTCCTTCAATAATGAGTACATTTAGTTTTAACAAAGTATTAATAATAAACTCATGATTGTGTGCAGACACTTTTGGGACAGAATATTGTCCCAAAAGTGTCTGCACACAATCCTGCAGTTGCTACCAGCATTTAATTAAAACTAAATAAATTCATTGTTGAAGGACGAACCGAACTTCGGTCCGTGAAAGTTAATTTCTGTTTTCCTTTACTGACATTTGAATAATTGACGTAAAACGAAAAAGGCGGGAAAACCCACTTGGACTGAGCCCTCAAAAGTTACGTTTTTTTTTTTTTCATACGCAGTTGGAAAGTTGCTGAAATCATCCGTCAAAGACATTATTGTCATGGAATTATTCATTCCGGGATTCTTTACGCGAGCGTAAGTACTGTTACGTCACGATTGTCCCTCTCAACAAACACTTGTCTTATCCCGGGCTTCAATTCACATTTGCCGCGGGTTGTTTTCTTCCTGTAAAATTCCGTGGTGCAACTCGTGAACGTACTAAGTTACTCTGCTCCTGAAAAAACCTCGAATAGTACATGTAGAAAAGATTTTGAGCTACTGTATAAAGAAAACGCATCGCGGAGCAATTAGAAGATCTGATGGTAAAAATAACTCTTTACGGTCGGACACAGGCACGTATTTAGGGGGAGGGTCCGGACCCCTCCCCCCCAAACTCAGGGTTTTATGGGGGGGAAGTATAACTTCAGGCGTAATTATACATATTTAATATACATTTCATGCCCAGACACACCTTGGACCCCTCCCAAAACAGAATTCTGGATACGTGCCTGGACAGTCATATTTTAACATCTCTGATATAGGCGGTGTATTGGAGAGAGAGATGGAGTTAAATCCTCATAAGAAGACCTGGGTCCCTAGAGCCTTATCCCCCAAAACCTGACAAGTGTAACAAAACCCCGATGATTCCAACGTCGCGAGTTTGAGTCCCGTCTGGGGTATGAATGTTTGTGGATTGTAATAAGCATTGCAGTAATTTAATCGTGAAGCTGCTAAAATGGCCCAGACAAAATAAAATTTACAATCCCCGCTGCAGAACCTGTCCTTTATTTCATCCCTGTCTGACCTTCAAGCATTGCATATCTCTTTAAGACACTCGTTCCGACACTGGTAGTTGGATTCCTCCAATCGTATTTACCTCTTAGCTGTAACCTATGATCCGCTTTCTACGTTGGAGAAACTCAAACCCCTCAAACTTACTCCTTCAATTCTCAGCTACCTCACCTCCCCTTATTCCAACACACTTCACATTACTGGGGCACTTTTGACGAAACCTTACAAGTCAGTCAGCATCCTGAAAGTTCTCAACGCTAATTCATTTACTACAATTAGGAATAGATTGGAGCAGACGTGCAGCCAACCATGTATCTGATCTTAACTACATATGGGTGCATTTTTCACTCTCTATCCTTCCTTTTATTATTATTTTCTTCATTTATATTTTGTTACTATTTCATTTATTTCCCGCTGTTTCCTCACTCTTATTATCTCTTCCTGAATTCTTTTTCTGACTACTAATTTTCCCGCCATCCGGTTAGCTAGCTTCCAGTTGGCAACTTAGCCGCTCTATTAAACATCTAAAAAAAATAAGGGGAAAATTGTTCCGTCGCCGGGGTGGAAATTCCTCTGCGTTTCGAAACTACAGACTGCTGCCGGACTTTGCATTCGTGCTTCTCAGAACAAAACAAGACGAAATTAAGTTTTATCTTCCGCTTTGCTGAGAAATACCTCATTTCTGCACTGTTGCCAGGCATATGCTAGCAATTGGAAATTTTAACTGACAACACTGTGGAAACTACAAATTTCGGAGTAAGGTGGTCTTGTTTTGATGTGAGGAACACGCTTGCAAAAGGTGTTGGTTTCTCACGGAACATTCTGTACATATACGAATATTTTTAGGTCCCTTGATAGCGAAGCTATAGAACATACGAGCGTGTCGTGCACGGAATAAATAAGAAGAAAAATATTTAAAAATACATGACCGCACGTAACCGTCACGAACTCCTGGTCACTAATTTAAGATAATTACGAAAAATTCAAGAAAGCAATTATTAATAATAAATTATAAACATATTTTGAAAGAAAAAATCTTGCCCATGCCGGGATTCAAACCCGTTTTATTTTTCAGCAAACCAATGACTTACCACTGAACTACAATATGACCTTGCAAACGGTGGTTTGGCCGTTGTATTTACAGTGCACGTGTTACGTAAGAAGCCAGAGAGGTCATGTGTACAAAATGGCGGCCTCGCGCACGTTATTTAATCCGAAACTGACAGTCTTCTGAATACAGGACCTTATAAGATATGTATAATCTCGCTCCGTCCGTCCAGAAATTTAATTTCAGGTGTAGAGAAGTGCTCGAGGTGGTGGTGGATGGATCTTGGCTAGACTAGCTCAGAGTCGTCGAAACAGTGTTGATTGGTGCAGTGAGTCATTGTTACCAACCAATTACTTTAAATCCATGTTGTAAAATGACTTCCATTGCGTTAGACTTATCTCCAATAAAATTACCATAAATATTATTGGATACAATGTAAAAAATCTGCGGGTGTCACCGTTGCCAGTGTTGCCAACCTATTTTTAAATACAGTTCTTTCTTAAAAAACAAAAAGAAATTCCATTACGTTAGCAGCACCAAACTTGGCATAAATATTCGACACAATATAGGAAAATACTGAGGGTGTTTTCGTCTCCAAGCGCGCCGTTGTCAGTGCTCCCAACTGTTTTCAAAAATATATTTTACGAACCATAAGGTGTAGAGACGTGGTTGTGATGTAGAAGTCGTCTTGGATTGACTAGCTGAGAGCAGCAAGAACCGTCATGATAAGGCGCTGCAGAAACGTGTTGCCAACTATTTTAAAAATGTAATATTCATTCTTAAAATTTGCTTCCATATCTTGAAAGAGTTAGAGGATGAAGAAGACATCAATAGCAGAAATAAAATACTGACCGAGATAATCACAGAGCCAGCCAAGGAAGTAGCAGGTATCAGAAAGAAAAGAGAGCAAAATCTCAGAAGAAACTAAACTCTTGATAGCACCAAATTTGGCGTAAACATTATTCGACACTATCTAAAAGTACTGTGGATTTTCCTGTTCCTATGTCCGCCAGTTGTCAGGGTTGCCAGCCTATTTTCTAGAAATGAATTTGTCCCTGAAATGATATCAACGGACCGGAGCCTTCGCGATTGTTAGCCACTTCTGGCAGTATACGTAAGTAAAATATATGTTTTTAAGTATTGAGAGATAAAAATTCAACATCTTTCAAGGACGTAATTTTAAAATACTTTTTAACCCTACAGCGATCGCGCTCTTACATTACACGAATTCGGTCTCATGGGGTCCGTGCGAACTCAGTGATAAGTATACACTCATAGACAATTTTTTAATTCGCTTTGGGATGAATTTGCTTCTTTAGTGTCACTAATATACGTTTCACTAAAAATAATTATTTGCTGGATTTGTTTACTTATTGTAATTTCGACTACTAAATACCAATTTATCAGAGAAAAGGCAACGAATCCGGTCGCGTGAGGTCTGCCCGGACCGCAACATATGTAGTACTCTCGTATTTTATTGTCGAATATTTTACTAGTAATGAAAGTCATTTATTCTTTCGTTTACACAGAAGTACCATAAAAACCTTACTATAAACAAAAAAAGTCGAAAGATAATCACACAGCAGAGCTGAATTTGGTCGCGTGGAGTACGCGCAGACCCTACGACGGAAATGGTACGTTCGTATTTCAACGCATGTTCATCTTGCATCAACTTCATAGACACGCCAGTAGGTGGAGTGGAATGAAAAACTCACCTACAGGAAACGAGCAGAGAGGGCGGTAACAAATCACTCCTACTAACTAATTCAAATATCTACTAGAGTCCTTCCGGACCCCAGGCGACCACTCTAAGCTTAAACATATTTTAAAATAATAATAATAAAACATGTTGAAACATTTTTCAACAAAAAATTACTTTCAAATGAAATTAGTTAATTGTTTTAATAATATTTAACTTCTCAACACTTCTTTTCATCTATGTTTAAGTCTTTGAGTGTGTGTGTGTGTGTGAGAAAGAGACTTCTGAAAGTAGTACTTTAGGGTTCTAAAGAAAAAAAATTCTAAAATATATTTTGCAGATGTTTATTATAAAGGACACCTCCAAACATTGTCTTTCTAGTAGGGCACATTGTACTATATAACCAAATCAGATGCATTAACAAAAAGACACTATAATTTGCATTTACTGCTACGTTCGTTTTGGGTTTGACATTATTAACGTTTGGAAGTTAGGAACTGCTCAATGCTATGAACAGTTCAGAGCGGATTCGCTTTACAGAACAATGAATCAGTGGTCGTCAACTTTTATTACAGGTTTTCGCTGTTAATTTGCACTCGTGTTAGTATATTTTTTAACGCAAAGCTATCAACAGTAATGCAAAGATTTTTTTTTTAAGGTGTATACATAATTACATATCTGCAGAGTTGTTTACATTGGCCAGTCGTCAGGTGGATTTTTCCTCTGCTGCTGCTGAAACTTTCTTATGGTGTCCCTAATACATTTCGCATCCTCTTCAGTGGTGTCAGGCAATGTCTTAAACTTATCACATTTTCCTGGTTTAGGTCCACCGTCAACCCAGTCCCAGGCGTGTTCGTATTCCACAATAGGCTTTGGAATTTTAAAATACTTTTGGCCGGACTTGACTTGTAGCTGAAATACAGAAAGAAGAAATAACATAGATTTCGACAGACTTTGAGGGTTGTAGAAAAAAAAGATGATAATAAAGCCTAAATAAAACTTCAAACAGAATACATTATATATGCAACAAATTCTTCAAAAACAACGAGAATTAGAATGAAAAAGATAAAATCACCCCCTCCTCCCGAAATATTTCAGTTTTCTCCTCCGTTATATTAGAATACATTTTTCATTCTGTCTTTTTCATCCCAAAACCTTTTCAAGTATATTATGTAAATACTATCAAGTAATGCAAAGAAAAAAAAATTGCATTCTTTAGTTATTTAAGAACATAATATAGACTGTATTTCTTATTAGATTACTGATCATTTTATCGTATTTTAAACTAAATCATTGAACTGATTTAATTCTCTACAACAAATACCATCCCTAAATAAGGAATTTCGGTATAGAAAAAATAATGTATGTACCTTTCCTCATAGTTTCATGGAAACAGTTTTAGGGCTGCTTTTCTTGTAAGCGTGCAAGCTTGCGTTGCGTGCGATTAGGGTGAGTAGCCAATTGAAACACGTGTCACACTTACAATAAAACACGTGTTTCAATTGCCTACTCACCTGAATCGCAAGCTTTCATGAAATTCAGCCCTAACCGACGAATGTCAACTTGATCTTCCATTTCTGTCAATATCTTGAGAAGTTCATATCGACAATGTGACGTCCGGCTATGGTGAAACGTAACGTCCGGTTCTGGAACCATTCCTTTTATAATCAGGTACTGACGCGTATAATAACTAACTTATTAATGATAGATATGAGTAAATTGACAGAAAAAAACGAAGAAAAAATACAATTTGACACAACTGGGATTCGAACCCAAGTCTGCTACTTGTCAAGCAGTCTTTTTAGCCACTCATCTGCCGAGCCAACTTGCAAGCTTTATTTACAGCGCACTTATTACGTTACAACGGTATTACCACTTCCGTTTTCACTACTGTTATGATCCCGTCGTGACAGCTCATTTGCCTTAAAGCAGAAAGGACGACTGACTGATAACGGTGTCCGAATTAGGTTGAACATTTGGATATCAGCATTATCGTCCTGCATGGGAACCATGTGGAAAAGTAATATATGAAATTTATTTGCTCATATTTACCTGAATTAAAGATATTACATGGATTTTACCATTACTTTCTGATTCACGCTCTTAAACTAAGAAAATAAGTAGTCAAAAGTAGTGGACTTACGGTAAACCCCGCACTAGCCATAGAATTCCATGCCTTGTTTTTCATCCCATCATTTCGGATCAAGAAAGAAGAACGTGGACTATCTTTGGCGGTTTCACCAATCTTTGACAGGAATTTAATAAAACGTTAGTTAAGGGCAGTGTGACCAAGCCACGGTGTGACACGGCAGCATTTAAATTATGCTATGATGAATCTTTGCCATAGCAGTGTGATAGGTAAAATTTTTATTGATTTATACCATCGCATCTTGTCCTGTTGTAGCATTTTTGCTTTCACACACTGGCACTACTGCTATCGCTAAGATTCATCGTGGCATAAATGCTTCTGTGTCACACGGGTCTAAGGAACCTTATGTATTCCAAAATACTTAACGATTTGTCAATTCATAACGAAGATTGGTGAAACCCTTGTGTTCGAATGTCCGTTTTTGCTGAAGATAGGTCAGTACGTCTTCGTTCTGAATTAAACATATCTACTCTACTCTTATTTTGCAACACTGCATGAGACACCTTCCATCATTTAAGCACAGAATCATTTCAGATATTTTTCTCAGTCACACCAGGCAAGTGCCGGGATGATACCTCCAATATAGCCCCTGGACGACACCTTCCAATATCCTTTCCCCTCTCCTATCCCGGCCTGAGCCTTAGATGCCTAAAGACCATCAATAAAATTCAAAAATGAAGATAGCAGTGTAAGTCCTTTTTACAGGTACATTTATAATATTTTATTTTTCTCTCTACTGTCTTGAAGACCCATCGCAATTTTTATACATATCAAAATGGATCTAACGAACATTTCAAAGAAGAAAAAAAATCATTGAAATCCATGATGGGAATTTTGAGTTATAAAGACTTGAACTATAGAAAATGGCGTTTTAGATTTGTTTGATAATATTTTACTTTTGTACATCTTCTAACAGCTAAGTCATAACTTTATAATATTATTCCTGGTTGATCATTTCAAGACAATCTGATTTTTTTTTAAAAAATCATGTTTCTAGCATAAATAGGGACCGAGATATGACTTTTTTCGTATTTTAAAACGATGCAAAAGTTGCATGTCGCGACTATAACAGTGGATTTTCATTCCGTTTTTGAAATACAGTAACTTTCGTACTGCTGGTGCGATTGCAATAAAATTTACAGAATTGAAATCAGCACAAAAGCTTCTATCACACTACATTTTATCCAAATCGGAGATAGTGGGTTAAAAGCATTCGTTGAACTGACGTGGAATGACCCGAAAGTTATTTATGACAATCACGCTTAGAAGATGAAACCTCCAAAATAGCTATCATTGTTCAGAAAGACAGTTGTTTCGCAGAGAATTGACAATTGTAAAAATGTTTGAAAGTGTCTCAGATGTGTTGTGCTGTACTGTGTCTGTTAAGGGTATATAATCTTTGCTGTACATTGTAGTCACACGACAGAAATGTGCGTTTCAAAAAGGTCACTAGTTTTGACCAACAGCACTCGGTAATTCGGTATAGAGGGGGACTAATGGAGTCACACAATATGGCTGTCGCTGAACAGTACATTTGGCTTCATGTGACGTCATGAAAGCTCATACTCTATTCTATCCCTAACCCTAGAGCACATATTAATCATTTCGGCTCTTACGTGTATACCAGGTGCATACATAAATTTTTGCCGGTTTTTGTGGTAAAGAAAACACGTAATTTTCAAGGAAAATTAATTTTGTTTTATTCAAAATATTTGCCATCGGCTTCTACACATTTCGCCCATCTTTCAGGTAATTGATGCATACCATGCCAGAAAAACTGCTTGTCTTTTGCGGAAAACCATTCGTCGAGTCATTTTCCAACGTCTTCGAAATTGCTGAAGTGCTGCTCTGCGAGCGCGTGCCCCATTGATGCGAAGAGGTGATAGTCAGATGGCGCAGTACGGCGGGTGCGGAAGGATATTCCATCCAAGCGATTTCAAGGTGTATTTCACTGGTTTTGCTGTGTGAGACGGCGCATTGTCGTGTAACACAATCACTTTGCCATGTCTTCAGGCCCATTCCGGTCGTCTTTCGATCAATGCGTGATTTAAATTAATCATTTGTTGGCGATAGCGTTGTGCATTAACGGTTTCGCCGGGCTTCAAGAGTTCATAATACACAATACCGCTCTGGTCCCACCAGACACAAAGCATGGTCTTCTTGCCGAAGAGATTTGGCCTTGGTGTTGAAGGACAGGTGAAAGCCACGATTTTTTCCACTTTGGGTTTTCAAAATAAATCCATTTTTCGTCACCCGTCACAATTCGATACAAAAAGGAATTTCTTTCGTGGCGTTGAAACAGCATTTCACAAGTGACTTTGCGATTTTCCATGTGGCGTTCATTCAAATCGTGTGGGACCCATTTACCCAGTTTATTGATCTTCCCCATTGCTCGTAAACGTCTGCTGATTGTTTCTTGTGACACATTTAATGCTGTTGAGTTTGAGTTGGGTCATCCTCCAATAACACCTGCAATTGCTCGTTTTCGCACTTTTGTGGTCTACCAGAGCGCGCACTGTCTTTCACATTGAAATCACCACTTTTAAATTGTCGAAACAATGTCTCACATGTTCTAATCGATGGAGCGTGTTCACCATATGTTTCTACCAGCACACGATGACTTTCAACGGCCTTTTTCTTTTGATTAAATAAGAAAAGCAATGCGTGCCGCAAATGTTCGTTTTCAGGCACAAACTTCGACATGTTCACTGAACGATAAAACAAAGACGCTAGTGTTTTACGGACTCAACTTGTGTGTGTTTGTAGTTTAATGTCAGACGAACAAAATGACGTATGTGTCAAATGAATACGCTGCGTACTTTTCGCTGGCGCCAGCTCTTAGGTAAACCGGAAACTACTTATGCATACACCTGGTACAATAAAAACTTGTCCAACTAGTGAGGATTTGTCTCAACGACCCCATAAGCAGAGTACGGATAGGTAATAATAATGTCAGATAGTTTCAAGATTCGCAACGGATTGAAACAAGGCGATGCCTTATCACTACTTCTGTTTGCCGGTCGAGCGGTCTGCGGCGGTAGGCCATCGGCTCGAAGGTCCCGGGTTCGAGTCCCGGCAGGAGTATGGGTATGGATACAGCTAAAGGCGAATCGTGACGGGCCGAAGTCCAAAGTTACTAGATTGGCCCATATAAAAATAAAGTTTACAAAAGTTTTTACCACTACTGTTTAACTCTGCGTTAGAATATGCGATTTTAAAAATTAAAGTAGAGAAAAAGGGGTTATCATTAAATGATTTGAATCAACTGTTCGTATACGCGAATGGTGTAGATTTAATAGGGGACGATATAGATGCACTACAAAGCAACACCGATGCCTTAGTAGAAGCGTACGATGAGATAGGTCTACAGGTAAACATAGATAAAACAAAATACATTATAACAAACCGAAACACAGGAAATGAAGGAGATAGAATTAAAAATGAGAACATAGAGAAAGCAAACAAATTAAAATACTTGGCAGCATATGTAACAAGCAAAAACGAGGTCACGGAAGAAATAGAAAGTCGCTTAGTATCGGGTAACGCATTTTTCTAATCAGTCAAAAAACTCCTAACTTCGCGATTAATATCAAGGAAGTTAAAATTGAAAATATTCAGAACAGTTATTCTGCCAGTAATACTTTACTGTTGCGTAAGTTGGAGTACGGACCCTAGCAGATGAACATAAATTACGAGTGTTTGAAAATAAAGTTTTGAGAAAAATATACGGGTCGAAATGGGACGAGATGACTGGAGAGTGGAGGAGACTGCATAATGAAGAACACCCCCACCCCCAGTAGCACACAAACGTTGAAAATACGTGTAATAAAAGTTAGTACCGAAACGTTATGTTAACGTTGTAAATGTACCGAAATGTCCGCCTGTTGAACGGTTTATTCGACGTTGATTAATGGTTGAGAAGAAACGATGAACAAACTGGTTTAGCTGGCCAAAACAGAACATGAATGCTATCTATTGGTATACACTCATTTTGTTTCATTTTATCCGTAGCTTTCCTCGTGATATATGGTGTTAATTTTCCAACAGTAAATAATTCCAGTGGCTGCTGTGTGCTTCAAACACAGGAACATTCTACACTTTTCGTTCGTAGCTCATCGTCTTATCCCCTCATCCATGGACCCACGTTTTGAGTTCGCTGCTCTTTTACGGTGTCTGTATTAACAGGCAGTCTAGCAGGGTTGCTACACGAAGAATACTTTCCTTCTTTCTTTCTTGTGCGCAGTTTTTCTTCTTTAAGACTTCGATCATCGCTGCAGTATTAAATTTGTATTTCTCAAGAAGTGTAATATGTCGACTTAGAAAACGCACATAAAGAAAAATCTATGTCATACATTAACGCCCTATTAACGAAATTAAGTGTTCGTTGAAATATAGTTTAAAATTCAGTGTTTTCAACATGCAAATGAGAACATGAAAAATGTAGTTAATTTCATTGTATTTGCTTTTAATTAATAATGTGTAAGCAATTAAATTAGAAATTCAAGTGTGAAACGAAATCTAGGACATAGTATAAATGATGTCTATCTTCGTTGAATATATGGTTTAAAATTCAATCGGTTTTCAACGTGCACGTGAGAACTTAAAATTTAGTTTGTGTCATTCAATTAGTTTTTAATTATATTTTTTGACACAACATGAGTAAGAAACAGATTAAACAAAATTTGTACCATAGTTGAAAATAACACATTGAATATACGTTGTATTAATCAACGCAATGACGTCTTTGTTGAAATATGATTTAAAACTAAACGTAACTTTTTTCAACTGATGACGGTTAATCAACGAAATGAACCTAAAACCAACGTTGGAAACACGTATGTGTGCTCCTGGGAACGGACTGTACGATTCACCCGATGATATTAGAATAATGAAATCGCGACGGCTAAGGTGGGCAGGCCACGTAGCTCGGATGGGAGGCAAAAAAGATTATATTCCATCGTGATTGGTAAACTGGAAGGGAAGAGACCGCTGGGAAGACCGAGACGACGTTTTTTTTTTTTTTGTGTGTGTGTGTGTGTTTAAATTTATTGTAGTGCATTGTACAAAAAATATATTAATTTGTGCAGTAAGTAGTGGTTTTCTTTGTCTCGTTTACTGTTTTCAAAGTTTTGAGTAGGAAAGAACCTTCCTTAGTTTTTCGCCGTATTCAGACAGTCATAATCAACTTGTACTGTACATGCACAGAAATTTGGTCTAGTGGAGACTCACTATTAGGCTTACCTCCATTTGTTTCAATTTCCTGACATTATGAGCAGCAATGGACTTAAGTTGAAGCACCCGAAGTGGACTTTCAAATGATGGTTCCTGCTTGGCAGTTTCCAGCGTTGTCTCAGGTAAACTACTTCCTTTTATAGCGCTAGCGAACTTCTTTTCACCTGGGCAGGAGAAAAAGACAATAATACAGACCAGTGAATTATACATATTTAAATTTTATTTCTTTTATTTGTTGGACATTACGGTTTATCAACATGCACGGCAGTTATGCAGCCAAGTTCTGCGTCACAAAACGTCAGGACTGCCAGAAGCATGTTATACAGGAACAAGAGTTTATGCCCGTAAGAATAAAGATGTTAAAGATAGGAATATGAGCTTTCGAAGTTAAGGAGATATGGCAAAGATGTACAGGTGTGCAAAATTTCATATTCGTAGCGTGAAGCATATTCGAGTAGTGGACTCCGTAAATTGCGTATTTTAGGGTCTCTGATTCACTCACTCATCATATTGTTTAAGGCGTTTGGAATAAGCTAGAAAAATGAAAATTGGCATGAAGGTGGAGGAGGATAATTAGATAAAGGAAAAATTCCGACAATTGGAAAAAGTCGCCATCTTGAATTCAAAAGGGCCGCCAAATGTTAAATTTCAAAGAATATACAACCTAAATGGCTGGAGCTAGAAAAACGAAATTTGGTATGACGGTACATCATCACTAGTAGGTTAAGAAAATATTACAAAATGTCTCCAAAGACGCTATCTTGGATCCAAAATGGCGGCCTCAAAAAATCAATTTTCCACATCGTTTTGAGCTAGAGATACGAGATTTGGCATAGAGGTGGAATATCAAAAGTAGTTTAGGAAAATATAACATTTTAAAAAAAATGCCAACTTGTATTCAAGATAACCGCCCAGAAACAATTTTCCACACTGTTCGAGCTAGAGAAATGAAATTCCATATAAAGATGTATCATCACGAGTTGGTCACGACAAATAAGAAAACATTTTTAAAAGTCGCCATCTTTAATCCAAAATGACCGCCCAAAAACCCATTTTCTAAACCACTGAAGCTAGAGAAACGAAATTTGGTATGAGGGTGTACCATCAGGAGTCGGTTGCAATAAATGGGGGGAAACCTTTCCTATGGGGGTACAGCCGCCGGTGAGGAACGGTGGCATCTGCACCATGGGGGGGGCAGTCTCCCGGAGACTCTGGCTACGATAAAGGGGGCGCAGGCCACCACGGGGATCTGGGGGCAGTGTTCCCAACGAAGCAAGGCGAGTATATATATTATACACGTACAAAAACTGTGTAATTCGAGCAAAACAGCAGAGGTGCAAAAAAATTTGGCCAAGTTCGTCAGCCCTAAAAAGTGGGGAAATGGAGGATGGATGAGCCAAGTTCCTCAGCAACAGCATGTAAGAGGAACACTGGAAGTTGGCGCGAGATGGCAAGGTTGATGATCTTCAAACCATAAGGCTCGTAGCGACCCTAAAACCCACCACCACCAGCCCTAAGGCTCGAACATCATGAACCTTGCCACCTTGCGCCAACTTTCACTGTTCCTCTTACATGCTGTGGCCAAAGCACTTGGCTCATCCATCCTCTATTTCACCACTTTTTAGGGCTGATGAACTTGGCTAAACTTTTGCACCTCTGGTGCTTTTGCTCGGATATGCTATACGATATTTACAAAATTCACTGGCCACAATATATTTTTCTTTTCATCTAGAGCTTTCTGGTATTTGTTTCGTCGATAAACTTACGTTTATATATCTTTCCACAGAGTTTATGCGTAGTGGGCAGGTGAATCCAGGTTAGGAGAGAATTATTTGAGCGAGATCTTTCTTTATTTGTGGATATACATTTGTTCAAATGACATTTTTTTTTAAAATTATTTTATTTAACGGTAGAACAAGGAATTAGTATAAAACAAGGACTTTCTATTAGCTACTGTTCGTGAACTTTGCTTGTTAGAATAAACCATTTCGTTTCAAAATGTTACAGAAAATTAACTCTGGGTGAACAGTTTAATATTCTCGGGCAGTTTAAAGGAAAATGTGTCAACGTCTAAAGTCAGTGGTGTACTCGTCTTTGGTTTCGTGTATGTGTGTGTTTAATTTCAACCATTATTTCTTCCTATTCTAATTCATTGTCAGTCAACGTATTCAAAGCATATGTCCTGTTTGTGGGTTTAAATATCAAATATTCAACTTCAAGAAAATGGTTTAATATTTTTATTAAATAAATTTAAAAAAAAACAAAAACAGAAAAGGTTTTCAGAAGCATACCATCCCTTAAGAGTCGAAAAGTCCAATAAATTATTGTTTTATTTCACTCGCACTTTCTCTTGTTGTGAGATTATATTAATGTGTAAAATAAATGTCAACCCCGGGATACAAGTGAAAGGTAATCTTTTATTATATAACCCAAAATTGTCATATTTTGTGAGAGTTTTGGGTCACATCAGGGACGTATTTAGGTGGTGGATCCAGAGAGTCCGGATCCCCCC
>JAGDQP010015858.1:14883-40000 GCA_022664845.1 Lepisma saccharinum | reverse complement strand
TCGGTGGAGGTGGGTTTACAGTTGGTCATGTTTCTCCTGGAGGGTCCTTGGCCATGTTGCGTTACATAGCAGTGTAACGGCATAAGGTTAGGTTGGCATTTTAAGCTTATTTCAAGTGGGTTTGTGGATACTTTTGATCACATAGTGTGTTTTAGAAGTAATGGCGCTACCAGGATAAAAAGTCCGTGGGCTACGATATTTTATGAAAAAATCGGGGGATGACTTAAGAGGGAGAGGATGACTTGGCTACTGCAGTCTACAAAATAAGCGTTCAATTTAACATGGATTTCAAACATTGCTGCGAATATCATGGTGTTATATGCTTACTTTGCAAAAATTACTCAATAACCCCTTAAACACAATACATGGTATAGGAAAAGTAAATAACTAGTTAACAGCTTATACAATTCCGTTTATATGTTATTATTTTATATAATTTTATTCAATTCGTGCGAGAAGAGTTTCGCTCAATAAAACATTTTTGAAGATGGTGATTTCGAACCATCATAATTGTGGCTGAAAGACTTGAAGCAGATGTAGATGTATGCATGCAATGAATCTTCTACAACTGGAAATCATTAACCAATTAGCTTAGTATCAGGCAAAACAGTTGAGAATCAAAGATATCAATCAATCTTCTACCAAAACATGAAATTGGAAAAACATTCCTGACAATAACGTCGAAACTCAAAAATATTGTTGGTATCCCCATAAAAATAGTGTCATTGGAAAACTTTCTCGAACAAGAAAATCTGTCAAAAAACAAGAAGAAGTTATTCATCTAGAGACGTAATGAAGAAAACTTCAGACTTCTTCAAACTAAGTTCATCTGAAAATCATATCAAAATATCTGTAGATGTTGGTGAAACGTTATATGCTGGATGTCACGAAAGTTCTCAAGAAGACTGGGTACAATATAGAGAATGTTCTCTGTGGTAGCATGAAGCTTGTTCAGGGTATGAGGAGAATGACTCTTTTTGTATGACTACTGTTAGTTGTGTACTCTTGACCGAGTCGTTGCGTATTCTTAGACAACTAGTCGTCTAAAATATCGCATTGCCAACATCGGTAAACCAGGGCTTTTCAATTTTTACGAGAGTAACGTCTGTGAAAAATACATACTTTTCATTGTAAACAATACTTAGCTATTTAACAAAAAATAAATTAACTGTTTATGTTCATAATATTTTTAATTTTTAACTTTCTTATATTTCTGTTTCATTGTATTATTAAAGATACCATCCTAGCATTTGCCTGGTGTAACAGGGGAATCAGGAAAATCTCATTCAGAATAATCGGCATCGTGATTTATCCTGGGACCTTCTGATTACAAGATAAACACGTTACTAATGTTGTGCCTCGTCGGTACAATCATTACTGGCAAAATTATAATGGACTTTTAAAAATTAGGATTGAAAATTCCGAAATATTTCTTGGTGGTACGGCGAAATTATGAATTCCAACTTAGTGATATGGCAGTCGGAAAGTCTAAAAATCCCCTGCTGTAAACGTGTTACTTATTATCATTTAGCAGAAACTATAAAGTTGCAAATAGTGTATTGTTTTTCTTTCGAAAATTAAATCTGGGTTCAGTAAACAGAAAATAATGTTAAGTGTGCATTGTTATAGACTTTCAACTATATTATACCAGATAATGTCTCTGGCGAAATCAAAATATGGTCAGCTTATAACTATGTATGAAGAGTCCCGGGCTCCTAATCCTACATAAAGTAGTTTTCTCTGTCGACCTAAAAAGATTTAAAATGGAACAGTAAATGGTCGAATGTATAATAAACTAAAGATGGATTTTTTCTAACGTCCAAAATTAAGAGTTGAAAATCATTCTGAATGTTCAACAAACAACGGTTTAGTGTTAGTGACACAAGATTAAGGATAACTGCCCAGTTCACTATCAGAAGAACAGAATTGTTTATTTAAAAAAAAGAAGTTGATTTGTCAAACTGAAAATTTGGATGTGTACAGGAAGCAATTACAGACATCGCAAATGTAGAGAAAAGACTGTATCAACAATTTGGTTTCAGATAAATATTTACGTTCGAGGTTCTCTGAAAACATTTTGAAAAATTTTCACTACAAGAATCAACACATCTGGTGCTTAGGGTCATCGATTCGGTCCCAGATCATACCATGTGGGTTTCGTAGTGTACAAACACTGTGTGTGTGTGGATTTTCTCGGGGTTCTCCCGTTTCCTCTTACTTTCTTCATTCTACCAATTTGCCATCTTCATCCATACGACCTGAGCCAAAGTTGCCTAAAGGCTTTTTAAAAAATTTAAGAATCGAATACAGCAATCTTTGCCATCTAGTGATGAAGAGAGGCGACTTTTATTTTTCTAAAAAAAGGACCGGTTTGGCAACTTTGGTGGAAGATGGGAGAATTAGTCGAATGAAGAAAGTGGGAGGAATTGTGATAACCGCGAGAACCCCTACACGAATGGTGTTTATCCACCACAAATCCCACACGGAACGAGTGGGGATCGAACCGAGAACCCCACACACCAGAGGTGGGAGCTCTACCACTTCTTTTAATGTGTTTACCCTAAGTGGGTACTTGTTATTACTTGTTCAACTTGTTTTAACTTGTATTATACTTGTGTGTACTTGTTCTTGCATCACTAACAACTGAGAGCACAGTTGAAATCACATCCATGACCGAGGTGGGACTCGAACGCACGATCCTTGGGTCGCCAGACTACCGCACTAGCGAGCAAGACCACCTGGATCGTCTACCATACTGATCCACTGCAAAGAGACCGCTTTGTTGAGTAGCGGCCAGATATTTAAAGTTCTTCATCGTAATAATCATTCAAATACCGTGTGTGTATGTGTCCTCAACAATATCGGCCATGGTAAGCAGGGATGTTATGGAGGGTATACGCGGATATACAGCGTATACCTACCTCAATTTTTGAGGCATCGCCATTTACCCACCTAAAATTCATGAAATAGGCAAGCGAAAGTTTCGTTACCCGTCTAAAAATTTAGCATTATATCCCTGATTGTAAGCCAAATCCTCCACCAGCTATATCATGTTTATAGAAGTGATGATGTGAATTCAACGACACAACGGTCATGGTTACGGGACGTCCGTCTCTGGAGAGTAATTAAGCCGGAAAGTGACTCCAGCAGGGAGTAATTATTCATTTTGCATTGATCATTATAATAAAAAAAGGAAGTTTAGTCTGACCACTAACGCGCCTGTGCTCGCTAACGCCCCTTTACATTGAGTGTCCATGAAACATACATAAAATGTTGAAAAAGCAAAACAAACGAAAAGGACCATGAGAAAGTAATGTTGTTGTGAAAGAAGTTGATCTAGACGGGAACCTAGCCGCGGCCTCTCGGTCAGCTATCCGACGCTCTACCGTCTGAGCTACAGGACCAGCTTCATGCAAACGTTTTCGAAAGGGTATTTGAAGCATGCACATCATAATTTACAATATGACTCATAGATGTCAGTGTGGTTGTTGAAGCTTCTTCTAGGATTATTTATTTCCCGGAGACAATCCTCTACGGATTGGCTAATTTACAACATTGTTATATTGTAATATTATACTACTTGAAGAGGTAGTATAATATACTTATATTATACTTGAAGAGGTAGGAACACTCACTGTTTTTGTATTAATGTTTATCCCAACTTCGGCGCAACTCAATGTCTTAAAGGAAGTGATTTCAACAATTATTATTTTTAAATGGGTTGGTGACACTGAAATTCTGCACCAATCGAGACGGTTCTTGCTGCCCTGAGCTAATTTAACCAAGACCTTTCGAACGACGCCTCAAGTATCTCTCTACACCTTGTAATTCTTGAAATGTGATTTCTGGACACGGACGGACATCATAAACATGAATACAAGGTCGCCTTTGCTACCAAGGAATCTAAAACGAAAATTTCATGAACCCGCCGGGATTAGAACCGAGTTTTTTATTCAAGAAGCTGATTCTCTATTCACTAAACCAAGGTGGGAGCTTGCAAATAGTGATTTGGAAGTTTTATTTATGTAGCACACCGGCCAGTGATTGCGAGTGTATAATGACGGACTTCTTGCAAATTCCGAGTGCGAGACTCCGCAGCAATAAAAGTATACACAGTGAATACATAAGCCAACATAGCACCGGAGAATCACATGAAGATTCCCATAACGCGTAGAATGTCCCAGATCATTTATCAAATATGGATACTCGTAACATATATTTTCTGAGAATATTAAAACAATATTTTGACTTTAATTTCCAGGATATCTCTAGAATATTCTAAGAATAACCCCCAAAGAACAAATGTCAACATATTCGTAGAATATACCCGGAATATCTCAGGGAATATCCTCAGAATGTATGCTCAACTTCGACATTAAGATATTTGTAGACTAGTATGCGTATCTACGAGGAATATCTTGGGATATGCTTGGGATATTCCAGTATCATCGCGGGGATATTCTTAGGACACATCTAGAATATCTGTGCTGTATGAAAGGAGGATGCAATCACAAAGATGCTTGAAAATAAAATTAAAAGAGGTGGACGTAAACAGATTGAAACGGATTCGAGAATTAATATAGTAATGCATACACATCAGCATTGCACATGGACCCAGTTTAATCACAGAGTCTTTGTATCTGCACATTAGTTGTTTAAACGTTCACATGACTTTTTTGACAGCTATTTTATATACAGTATTTCTAGCTTCCTCTCACTGCCTTTACGCATCATTATTACTAAAGACTTCTACAGTGTTGAATGAAATGTTTAATCCATAAAGCTTTTGCTATTAACAGGAATTAACTTAATATAAATACTTCACTTACCTTTGCTTGTTTTAGAAACTGTAATGGCTGGGTTTCCATTAGGATATAAAATAGTACAAGTTCCATCTGATTTGAACATTCCTGGGATAAATCCGTGTGGGAAATACCGTTTATCAGGGCGAACGTTCTTTTTACCCCTAAAAAAAATATTAAAGCAATCAGCATTTAATATTAGTTGGCTCTTATAAAGCAGAAACAGTGTTTATGGGGAAGTAACTATTCAATAAAACTTAGTATGTAAATACTATCTTGATTTAGTTGTGATTTATACAGTGCATAATATTTAAGAGTTAAATGTATCGAAACCAGTATTGGAGCGACCATAGGAAACTTCGTGCGCTCTTGCCGAGGAGCGAAAAGTGAGTCAGTAGCAACTGTCAGTTACAGGTGATTGAAATGCTTCCCTTTCTAGGTTAGGGAACCCACACACCTCTAGTTATCCACATTAACAACCATTCATTTCTCTCCCAAATCACAACTTGGTCATTTCCCAATACCCAAACACGCTCCACACCACGACTAATTTTTATGAAACTTTCCATGTCAGTATCCTTAAAATGCTGAATACTAATCAGGGTGTCTACAACCATGGAAAATCTGGAATATTCTGGGAATTTTATAAATCTGGAAAACTCAGGGAATACTCAGAGAAATCCTATAATTTTTAGGGAAACTCAGGGAAATTTATGACGTTGAACTGCCCATAGTTGGCAAGGCCAAGGTTTTGGGTTCGATTCCTACTACTGACCGGATTTTTTTTCAATATGTTAAAATCCTCTATTTAAAACAATTTTTTTCACTTGTGAAATACAAATAATGTACAAGATCTTTCGACTGGGTGGTGGTGGAATTTAAACAAAATGTCATAGTGTATTATTTACATGTTCCACTATACTAAAAACCCAGGAAATTTGAGAAAAAATATCATGGAAAATTATCAAGTTACAAAATTAGTAGATACCATGTCTAATTCATCTGCTACACTTAGGAAGATATGGGAGCAGACGTATCCCTATCCCTTCCGCTAACCATCAATTTTTCTGATCTTAACTAACTCCATGTAAATTATCTGCACCCTAGTTCTTCTTCCTCATTTCCTTTGCTGCTTAATTTTTCGTTTAATTTTCATTCTATGTCCTTCCTTTTATTCTCTACTTCCTTTCATTATATTATTATTATTATTACCTTTTATATTCCTGCTATTTCCTTGCCCTCATTATCCATTCAGGACGCCTGTTACTAACTCTGAATTACCTTCCTCTATCTTCGCTTCCTTCACCTTTCTGTGTGTTTTACGATTACTTTAATAATTTTTTAGAGTTTGTGACCTAGCCTACCTGTTGTCTAGCTTTCAGTTTTCTTCACTATTTGTACCTTTTCCATTTTTCTTAAGTGACTCAAGCCTTTGGTAAAATATTGGCACCGTTCTTAGGTTTCGTCTTTAGAAGATGACTATCTTGTTTCGGTCGTTAATAACAATTCAAAACGAACGTTTCAGAGAAGTAATGTGTGGTCTCTTCAGGAAAGGAAGATTTAATGGTATCACATGACCAAATCCAATAACTTTAAACGATTATTCTTTCAAAACAGGCATCATTTTACTAAAGAACAGTGGTAATTTTATATGATTGAGGGCATAGAAAATAATAGAATATTTTATCCTTTTTTCCATACGTAAATAGCTTTTACAAAAAACCGAAACAGGATAATTCTCTTGAAAGTTATCATTGCTATATCGTCTACGTACTGTGAGAACGGTTGAAGTCACTCATAATTATATTGCTGTGATTTTGCACTCCTACCATCTGCTAGTTATGTGATAAAAAAAGCTACTAGTATTTTCTTTTCTCGTAACCACCAGATGGTAGGAATGTAAAATCACAGCCATTTAGTTATGATTGACTTCACCTCATCTGATCGACTTCACACATTTTTCCAGTATATAGTAAAATGTTTTTAACAACATATATTGTAAATATTTCACTCACCATACACTACTTAGTTTTGCTGGTTCAGTCTGAAATGCTTCAAAAATCTTGATGATCTTCTCCTCAGGTAAGATAGTATATTCCATGTCAATAAACAAAGGTTCAGAGAGACGATAAGGAATTGTGAGGTCCTCTGCAAATAATAGAGGAAATCAATTAGCTCTGTATCTATTAGGCTATTATATTTATCATGAAATGACGGTAAGGCCATAGCGAAGTGTGTTTGTGTAGTGCTTTATTTTCTTATAATAACAAAACACTATTTTTGACGTACAAGGGTCATACCAAAAGTTTCCTATATTGGCTATTTCTTATTTGATGTAGGATACTCTAATTGATAGACATAACATACCGTAAATTCCTTCATATAACAACCGAAACCATATAACAACCGAAACCAAAAAAAACGACAATTATCAAATTCTAAGTCTAATTCCATATTGATCCCTAAAAAGTATAACGTCCCTGGATATTCTTATGGTTTATGAATATAAAATCTGGCTACCAGGTTTTAATGCCCGGCGATAAAGGACGATAAAGGACGGTTATCACCGGTAAACTGCCACTTCCTCTGTTACTGGAAGTAGGCAGTTCAGTTCGTTTTAGAGACTAGTTCGTTCCAACCTAGATCGTTTGGTAAACCTGTGCAAATATTCCAGTTCTGATCAACTTATCAAGAAACAAGATCAACCAACTTTAATGATGTGATTTCTATGGTTGTTATCATAAAATTACGAACATTTGAAAATGTTTTAAGATTATCCATGAAAATCTTTAACCCGGAGTCAATCTGGTTCCAATTTTGCTGGTTATGACAAATTCTACGGTATATCTGTTGTCATTAACTTGCCTCTTTAACTTCTGGCGCAATTGTGGCAGCCTAAGGAAGTAAGTGTGTGTAGTTGCTTAGCATAAGAGGAGAAGTAACAGTGCAAAATGGTCATGAAATATTTTGTATTGAAAGGTTGCTTAGCAACGTGATTCATGCGGACTTACAGGTATCAGGTCCCGAATCTACTTCGTTGAATGTTACTGGATGGTTTTGGTTACTTCCAATTCTGGTAGCAGAGAACAATAGGCGATCCACGTGTACAAGGACCATTCGATGTGATCACCCCTGACATTGTTTGCCATTAACTCATTTTTCACTTATATAAGTGTTAATTGTATGACCCAGTGGACACTTCCCTCCCTGGCAATAAGGAGTCTCGCGGCATTGTAGTTACGCCACTGTTTCTTCCTACTGCATTTCGAAGTTGTTATATCATATATTGTAAAATTATATTTTTTAATGGTTGTAATTATATTAACTAAATTAGCAATAGTCATATTCACCTCGCTTACAAATCTTTAAAGAGTGACTAATGCACTCACCTTTGTTCTCTCATCCACAATTTTCGTTGCGAATTCAGTTATGTGCTCCTGCATTAAAAACTTTATATTGTTTAATAAAATAAAATTTGACTTGTTAGGACCTAAAAATTATGCATAACAGGCCTATTTTACTGGGAATAAGAATATTTTTTCACGGTAGGTTAATGACAATGGTTGCTGTCTATTGGTAAACATATTTAGTTGGACATTGTAATCATGAAAACAATGGTCAAAGTGCAATTAAATAAGCACACCAATAATTTATTTTTGGTCTACCTTCTTATGCCATTTTCTGCTTCCACTTCCACATCAAGTATGATATCGCCTTCTGGGGAGCACCTAGTAACATAAATACGGTCTTTATACCACAGAAAGAGTAATAAGAATGACAACAAATTCTCCAACTCGAAGTAGCTGCAGGAACTTGTTTCGAATTCTAAAGTTATTAACAGTTAGATGTATATATAAATAAATATACCTTAATTTTAGTATATGGAACTAAATAAATACTTACTTACTTTCCTGGTGGGGACAATGAAAATAGTAAACTGCTAGACTAACAAGGGAACCTTAATTACGTGACAGTGAAATTCTAGAATCAAACCAAGTTCAAATGAAAATGTATGAGAGAAAACTTAAGTGTGCCATATCTTAGTCCCGAATTCGAAGTCGTTCTAGATATATGAGGTCACAACGATACCTAATGAACATATACGGCCTATATATGTTGATTCAATCCTTACAAGACTTAGAATTAAGAAAATACCTTACATTTGTTAAGCATGTACAATTCTTTTAACTTGGTTTTTATTTGAGAAGTTTAGGTCAAATACTTTTCGAGTTTTGAGCCTTGTAAGGACTGAATCAGCATGCATGGGATATGAGTTCGTTAAGTACCGTGGTGACTTAATATCTCTAAAATAAATTCGAATTCGGGACTAAGATTTGGTACATTTACGTTTTTCTGTGATGGACTTTCATTTGAGCAGGATTTTTTATTCCCGAATTGCACTGTCACGTACGGAAAATGACCTTTAAATTTAGATCATACAAATCTTTGTTGACAAGCATACTAAACAGCACTCTAAGGCAAAGCAATGTATTGCAAAAAAACAGAAAATATGATACCTTCTTCCTGCAGCTCACGGAGCCTTTCTTGATAACGAACAATTCCTAAGTCAGGAATGCCCAGCTCAACTTTCTCCATTGGTATATCCGTATCTGCTCCTAACTTCTTCGCCAGTTCTGGAGCTGTCATTTTCCCTACATCTTCTTCCTTTTTCGTTTCTTCCATACCCTCTTGAAGTTGTTTCTCCAATTCTTTCTTTAACTCTTCAAATTCCTTTTCTTCATCTAGAGTGGTTAGAATTTTTTTCCCTCCCTTTTTCTTTTTCTTCTTTCTACCGTCATCCTCCTCCATAACAAAAGTTTCTATTGCAGGAGTTGCTGGTTTCTTCTTTGGCTTCTCTTTCTTTTCCTTCTTTGGCTTCTTTTCTTTCTTTTCAACTTTCTCTTTCTTCTTCTTGTCTTTCAGTTTCTTTTCCTTTCTCAATCGTTTTCTTTCGTCTTCTTTTTCTCGTGCCTCTTTCTGCTTCTCCTTCTCCAATTCAATCATCTCCTTTGTCAGAGCTTCAGGTGTTTCTCCTCGTGGAATCTTCTTTTTGCGACGTTTGTCAAATTCTTCTGATTCTTTTTCCAAAGGACCTTCAAGTTGTTCTTCAGCTGTTACTTCTATTTGATCTCTGGTATATCTTCTTTGTGCACCTTTTCTCCGTTTTACTGTTTTTTCTTCTTCGTCTTTTGGTTGTTTACACGTATCTTCTGAAATTGTTTCCAATTTCGGTTTCGGTCTGGACGCTTGACGTAATCCCATGAGGGCTTTCCATGCACTGTCTTCGTATTGGTCTGCTACTTCACTTCCAAGTTTCTTTTCAACTCTTTCCTTTGTTATTGCTATTTCACGTCCCCAAATACTCCATTGTAATTCCCCTGAAAGTTTTTTAATTTTGGAAGATTCCTGAAAAGAAATGAAACGGTTAATTGTAAGATCGGGGTCTGATGTGCGACACGTTGATTCATTCATTTTCAGCTTTTTTCATGCTTAGTGTGCATGCACACATATAAAACAAGTGCGTTAGTTACCATTCATTCAGCTAAAAAGAAATTACAGCAAATAAGTATTCTATGCAACAAAATTACAACAGTACCTATTGACAGCTTGCTTAGTTTTGGTATTCATTAATCCAATACAAACAATGCATTACGAAAGCGAAGGTATTGGTAATTTATGTTTGAATTTATCTCTTGAATATTTTTATCAGAATATTGAAGATATCTATGTTAAAAGGTTGATATTAGTTAAATGTTTAGAATATTTGTTACCAGAAGATTGTAAAGGAGTATAGCAAAAGGTTGATATTAGTCAAATGTTTTGAATATTTGTTACCAGAAGATTGAAAAGGGCTATGTCGAAAGATTGATATTAGTGAAAAGTTTTGAATATTTGTTACCAGAAGATTGAAGAAGACTATATCAAAAAATTGATATTAGGCAAATGTTTTTTGTTACCAGAAGATTAAAGACAACTATGTAAAAAGGTTGATAATATTAAAAATTTTGAATATTTTTTATCAGAAGATTGTATAGAGCTATGTTAAAAGGTATATTAGTCAAATGTTTTTAATATTTGTTACCAGAAGATTGTAAAAGGCTATGTCGGAAGGTTGATATTAGTCAAATGTTTAGAATATTTTTACCAGAAGATTGAATAGGACTATATCAAAAGATTGACATTAGTAAAATGTTTTGAATATTGTTACCAGAAGATTGAAGAGGGCTATATGGGATATTAGTCAAAATAACCACAGGAATCAAGTGTTGAACATTCACCATCATCCAAATGACTATTCATAAACAATTTTCTTTGCCGTTGATTCTAAGGAATGTATGCTTCTTTTATGTGTTTGTATATCGATTGCTTCTTCCATTACATTTCTGCAAACCATATTGAGGAGAAATGAGTCGTTCGTTTGCAAAACTCTTTATGTTCAAAAAATGTGGAAAATTAGATATAGAAATCGCGGGATTCGTCATATCGTAAATTTCAATATTACCTAATGATCAGAGTGAAAAATTAGTTATCTACCGTTTAAATTTTAACTAAAATAACTCGTTCCCAAGTAAGAAAAATGCAAAATCCTTTTTTTTCTTCCTGGAAAAGTGCCAGATTGGGCATAACGACTATTGCAACCGGGCAACTTCAATTGTGTTTGTAGGATTCAATTCGAATTTCTATCCTAGTTTTAAATAAAATGCTTTGTAATTTTCTTTAAACAAAACTTAACAGAACACAGACTTGAAACTGAAGCACACGAGCTGATAGTACAAGCGATTATACGTGCTTTGCTTAGTAGGTGTACAAAATTTTATTTGAGTAAAGATCACTGACAAGCAAATTATTTTTTTATCAATCCGTTTCTTAAGAGATATGGAGATAAATTCTCTTATGTAGTTGGTCATCAACGTCAGTAATCAGTCTCTGATTGGAAGGTCTTCGTGTCTCTCGGAATTCACATTTGAAGTTTGACTTTGAGAAACAGCAAACATAATTGGCTATAATTTCGGAACTACGAAAATAGAACAGCAAAGAAATTGGAGAGAAACATTTTGCATTATCTTTACGTACTGATGATACAACAAACAGTAGGTCTTCACTCAAATTAGAAGGCAAATTATCTACTCAAATAGTAGCCAAATTATACTCTCAAATAGTAGCCAAACTATACTCTCAAATAATAGCCAAATTATCATCTCAAATAATAAAATTGTCCTCGGAAATGGTAGCTAATTATCGTCGCAAGTAGTAGCCAAATTATCCTCTCAAATAATATGGGAATTATCCTCGGAAATAGTGGACAAATTATCCTCGCAAAGAGTAAGCAAATTATCGTTTCATCCTTTCAGGAATAGAATTAATTACCTTGTAGGTTTTGATATAAGCGGGCTTAGTTTAGTCTAGTTTTGAGTTATACTACACTCATTTCTTTTCAAAAGTGAGCGTGAGTTGAGTCTAGCTCAAAAATGAACTTCGTTTTGAGTACAAATTTACGCCCATTTCCTCACGTATTTAGTGGTAACATGTTTCACTCTAAAAGTTCTTGCGCCTACTTGAAAGTTTCTGGGTGTTTTGTTTAATTGACTGATAATTATTTTTTCTGCATAGATACAAAGTAACTTCTCTGTGGAGTAGGAGAAAATATACTTGGATGATGGTATGAAAATCTTTGAACTTTACCACAGAATTTTAATTAAATACGTCTCTTGTTTTTAGCAAAGCAAGCAAAGGAATGCGAATTCTTTCCTTATGACTATAAAAAAAATATGTGCATTACCTTTCTAAACTATAAATACAGAATAATTCCATGTCTTAGCAACTGTTACCATACATTAGTATGTAAATTGTATTAGTTTGGGGTTAAAATAACGATTAAGCTTTCAGCAAGCTCCCTAAGAGCTTGGCACGACTGTATCCGTGTAACCTGGATGGTCTGATACAGAAATAGCATAGTTGAGAGTGAGTGTAGCTGAGTGAGTGAAGTGTAGTTTTCAGTATTTGAGTTTGAGCGTGAGCTTAACTCAGTTTTTGCGGCTTTTGGTTGAGCTGCGGTTAGTTAAAAACTTCGTGTACTCAAGTTTGCTCCTCGCAAAGGCACCAATATAACTCAATTAAATATATCTCAATTGCTTGCCTTGAGAGTTCCTGTGGTCAATACCTGGTTGGGACACAAGACCTTTAGCATTGAACTTCAAATTGTGGATCCCTTTCTTAAGATGTTGACATAAACTCAAAAAGATAGAAAACAATCGCAAACCATCATCAGTTCAATTGCCTTGGGGCCCTTTGGTCAGAAAACATGCCTTCCGGTAGAACACTCATGATCATTTACATCAATACCACAAGAATTTTAAGTTGGAACTTGTAGTACACTTCAACTTCGTTTGAAAACAAATTTTCAGCTCTATATCTACATTGATTACGAACTGACTTAAGTTTCATCAGTACGTCGAAGTGATTTAACAGAGCTGAAGGTCCAATCGCTGCGAGGCCGCTCACAAACATTTAAAATAATATGTCTTGCTTAATTATCTTCAGTCTAGACAAGCTAGTGGTATTCGTTATATAAGGGGCAGTCAAATGAAAACCGAACACCCACCATGAAACACATTCCTCGCAAAAGTTGGCAACACTGTTCTTACATACCGATACTGCCATCTGTAAGGTAGGAGAAATACATAGTGAAAACGCACAGGTCCACACAGTTGTTTCATTGTTGCTTTGGAGATGAGCGTAGTGAAAAGTGTGTTCGTCCAGCATGGGAAATGGAGGCAAGCAAAAAAAAGTAGCGTGGTGTGGTTCATATCTTGGTGGCCGAGGATGCTGGAACACGCGAAATTCATTGTTGCATGTCTGCTGTGTACATGTGTGTATGCGAACATTGCATATCCCTGACAAGTGTGCACGAGTGGCAAAAGAGATTCCGCGAAGGACGCACATCACTGCAAGACAATTCGCGCCCGGGACAGGCCCATCGAGCCATTACGCCTGATGTGATTGCACGGATTGATGGCTTGATCCGGGGAAACCGACGAATCACAGAGGAAGAAATTTGTGTTCAGGTTGGCATTAGCCATGACTTCGTGCATGCCATTATCAAAGATCACCTGCAGTTCCGAAACATTTGAGCGCAGTGGGTTCCGCATCAACTGACGGAGGGACAAAAGATTGACAGAATGGCTGCATGTCTGAGTCACCTGCAGCGGTAGCACGAGGAAGAGTATACATTTCTGTTGCGACCTGAAGAAAGACATTCGTGGACGTCGGTTTCAGTTGAACGAGGAAGTGCAAGAGTGGGTGAGGTTGTGGATCCGTCAGCGACTTACCTCTTTCTACAAGACTCGTCTGGTTTCCCAGTGGGATAAATGTATTAACACTTCTGGCAATTACTTTTGAATAAAAAAAATATTGTCACTTTGTAGCGGGTGTTCGGTTTTCATTTGACTGCTCCTCATAATATACTGCTTTGCATATTTACTAAAGAAGATTATCCTTCAGATTTGAGATGAAACTCGATAACCAAGTACCATACTAGAAGAAGTTGCTGGATTCGCTTTTTTTAGGAAGTACAGTAACGAGAGATGGTAAAGGTAAGAAAGAAATTGAAAATAGAATATGACAGGATAAAAAATGCTTTTAACTCTAAAAGAATGTTATTTACATCTAGCAACGTAAGTTTCGAAACTAGGAAACGGTTAATTAAAATTTATGTAAGCAGTATAGTCTTATACGGATGCGGAACGCGCCTAGTGGGAGCACAAGAAAAGAGATCCTGAGCGTTTGTAGAACAATGATAAGGTATAGAGAGAGTGATGAACAAGGATATTATAGAAAAATGATGAAGTATAACTTTTTCTCGATGTTATAGAAGAATGATAAAGTATAGAGAGAGTGAGGAACAAGGATATTATAGAAAAATGATAAAGTATAGCTTCTTCTCGATATTATAGAAAAATGATGAAGTATAGAGAGAGTGATGAACAGAGATATTATAGAAAAATAATGAAGTATAGCTTCTTCTCGATATTATAGAAAAAATGATGAAATATAGAGAGAGTGATGAACAAGAATATTATAGAAAAATGATGAAGTATAGAGAGAGTGATGAGCAAGGAGGATTTTGTTAGAATCTAAGAACAACCTGTGGTGCAATACTCAACAGAGATGAGAGAGAATGATAGGGTATATATAGTGAGATAGAGCGAATAGATGAAAACCATATTCAGGGGCTTCATTGAGAAAAAATGCGATAGAGGAGGACTATGCTTGGAGCATATGTAACAAGTAATGAGGAATTGCTACAAATCAATTTACTGGTTGATTTAAGTAATGAAGAAGACTGTTAAGATACCATTTTCAGTACGTACGTAGCACTAATTGCATTGTTACTACATTCAGTATACATCAAATTTACAGATTCAAGCAAAATATTTTTTTATGAATATTGAAAAATATTAATGGTAATAAAACAAAATTTTGTGTTTGTCAATACTTGAGATTTTTTTTTAATTAAATAAATAAAAAAATTACTTACCCATTTGGCCACTCCATTGTTCTTGGCCATTTCTGCAAGCCATTTCTGTCTTAACATTTCCAAGTAAGAGGAATTTTCGCAACAAGTTCTGTCCTGAAATGAGGTAAATTAACGTTATTATTAGAAAACTGGAAAGGGGCATAAACTGAAGGTATAATTTGCGTGCTCATATAACAAATAGCTTCTAAAAAATAAGTTTTAATTCGAATGACAGTTTGAGTGCATAGACAACCACTACGAAATGACTCTTTACTAAGATATAGGCGCTTTCTTACCACTCTATCTTGTCTTTACGGAAGCTGACATACAGTAAGTCATCACAAACCTGATACAATTATTAAAAAATATTTCTCTAAAGTGATAAACACAATCTGAATATTTAGGCAATAATCATCTTGAAAATATAGGCAGACAAAGATGAACAAAAATTGTTCAAAATATACACTAAGAACCTTGATGTAATGCACTATAAACCTTGAAAAATTTGAACAAAGGACCTTGAACGTACAACTGCACTAAAATCCTTAGAAGTAGAAACTAAAAGCGAGATTTTAGTTAATGATAACCAGATTTTCATGTTTTATTCTGTTTAAATATTTTCATTAGTTATTTTTCAATTTAATTATTTTTCATTGTTAATTATGGATTTTATTTAGTTTCAAAGTTGAATATGATGATGATTGTGAAATAATGATGAATAGTTTGATGGCTATTTTAATACTTATTTTATGTATTTAGAAAGATTTTCTAATTGTTTAATGTGTAAAGAAAAATTACAAAATACTAAAGCAAAACTGTGAATGGCTATAGACAGACCGAAGAAGTAAGCCTTAACGCGAAATAAAGAAATAAGTATACGAAATTGCAGCGAGAGATGGCAGCACTTCTTTATGATGTCACGAAACTATTAAATGCTATTAATCATCATATATGTGTTATGAACTGATGTTAGTTTTAAATCGTTTTCTATCACTTGAACAGTTACCGGCAAACAAGTTCGGAAATTTTCTGTTAGCGGGCATAGGCTACATCTGTGGTGATGGGTTTGTTGGTGCTGGAGTCAGGCAGTTGTCGGCATCTGCTGGACGTTACGAAACAACATCCTCACCACTTCCATTCATATAAAACCTACCAACCATATGATGTACTCCTTTTTCTTCTTATTTACACTCAGAGAACTCCACAACCTTTGCAACAGAAACCTATGTGCGCCACCAGGAGTCTCTAGTCAACCAATCTATCCACTTAACCTTGTAATCAAACAGATGCGACACGCATCTTTGCACATTCAATCCAACCACATTCCCAACACCAATTCCAACCCACTAGCTTTAATCAGTTCCATCCTAAACTTATCAAGATCAAACAAATTCTACTTTACTTCCATATCGTAATGGGACAGCAAGTAGGTCAATAGGTGAGTGTGACATAAACACAAGAAAGTGTTTATGTCAACACTAACAGAAGACAACAACAAACCTCTGGCGGTGGAATAAAGAAACATTAGGTCACACCTCCAGAGGAAGAAGAAGAAGACCTTATAAAAAGGACCGACAAACAGAATCGGCATCACAATCAAGTGGTCACTTCTCCCTTCTAAATCCTGAGACCCGGTACGGGGTCTACACCTAGCAGTAAACTACCATAATACCTGAGACCTGGTACGGGGTCTATCAAGGATAAAACACATTAGGAGAAGTAACTTACTTAGTAAAATAGCGACAAAGGAACACAAGTCCGAAACAACTAGTTATACTTATAATTCGGACTTGTGGATACTCATATTGTATATTACTTATAGTGGAACTTATATTATATTACTTTTATATCTATATTGGAAACTTTGTAATAAACGGTGTCGGATAAACACGAACCTAGTATCATTTATTCGTATTGAGTACAACACGATCCTGCTCTACCTACTATATTATATGACCCAATAAAAGGATCATAACGATATTCTCCAACTTTACCAACACACAAGATCAGTATTTCTTACCAAACCAAGATTAGCTTTTCAGCACCTCAATCTTAGAATCACCTTAGTCCGTACAAATCCTGCGCCCCTGCTACTCGAAACCGGCGCCCATATACACAAGTAACCCTGATGTATGATCTGTTCCATCCTCATCTATCCTCCCGCGGCCACTATCAATGCTGTTAATGGCGTAGTACGGCAAGCATAGAAATCGCCTCTAAGGTGTATTTGCCAATAATAAACGTAGCAAAACTAAGTGTATCGGGTACCATTTCGATTGTGATTTGCTAAGCCTACACCGCTAACGGCATTATGTGTCGAGATATGACGTCACTTATGATGATCTAACCGCAACTTTGAATTCCTGTAGCTCCGAAACTATGCATAATTTTGAATTTCTTCACCCTCATTTTTCTTGCACGCATTAATTAATCACCCTGTATAAAGAATATCCATTCCAATTTGTATTGTAACTCATTGTTCCACCTCATTCATAAGTATAATAGCATAGAATACAGTTGATTAGAAATCTTTCGCTTACCTTTTTAGATGACTCCGCGCTATACTCATAACTACAAAATTTACATGGCAGACACATTTCATCACTTTTGGTTTTCTTGGCTTTCTTTAGCAATCCAAATTGTCTTATCGCTTCAGCGACTACGTCTCTGATGTAACTGACTTGTGCACTAACTCTGGTCACAAGACTAAACGTCCTTCTCATTTCTTTTAATTCTTGGTCCTCTTTCATTTGTTTATCGTACTCGTCATCTTCCTTGGTCAATCGAATCATTGGAAGATTGCAGCCAGCTATAAAGTCCTCGTAAGGAAAAACATCATGAGCGCTAACATAACCTTTCTTGATAAGTGTTTCTACACGATGTGCTACTTCTTTAGACGCTGCAGACATGGTGCGTCCCAAAGGAAATTTCAGATTTGTTTCTGCATGAATTGTGGGTACAGTTGGTTTCATATTATCATGATAGGTTGCCTCTAAATCATCAGCGATACCACCAGTCTTTTCGAGATCAATGGCTGCCATGATTTTGAGTATAAATTCGTTACAATCTTCTTTTAAAAGCTGCAGTTCTGGTCTTAATTCTTTCTCCTCTTCATCAATATCGTCAGCAGTTTTTGTTTCACGGGAAAGAAATCGGATAAATATATTTTGCAATTGCTCAAAAAAGTCAGGACCAATTAAATAAACATTACTTCTAAATTCTACTTCCTGACGGTCTTTCTCTTCTGTTTCGGCGACGGATCGTCTAACCTTAAACGTTCCTTTTCTTTCCTGTTTCGTGAGTAGTCTGTGAATCATATCTAAGGCATCTCTATAGTTGGGAGCGTGTCTCATCAACCTTCTTAGTGCATCAGGTGATAACATACCAGAGTCTGTTTTACTTTTACCTCGTAATTTGATCCCTGGAAGATCACGATGCATTGAAGAATCATCCGGTACCAACCGTAAAGTTCTATCAAGAAAGCTAGGATGTTTCTTAGCTTTAATGTTCATAGTTGCTGACCCTTTTCGTGATTCTTCCATATGTAACACTTGTATCTCTTTGGATTTCGGATCTTCGGGTTTAGGAGATGTTAAGAGTTGACTTTTCGATGATGTACGTGACCTCGGAGAAGAAAACTTTGATGCTGAAGACGCGGGTGATCCTGAAAGTTGAAATTTCATATTTATCAATTAATATAATTACTATATTACTGAATAAAGTTCTCAGCTTAAATTATAAAAAAGGTGTTCATTAAGATGAAATTCGTTACAGCAACACTACCAGAGAGAATATGATCGCATTTTATTCAGTAGGTTACAAAAACTAATATCGAAGTCTGGTGTGTTTTCCTGGTTTTGACTAGCGACACTAAGTGAAGACCGATATAGGACCTTAAGAATAGCATCTCTAAGGTTAGATGCAGAAAAATAAGTATTTCTTTTTATATCTGTAATGATTCTTTCCGAAATTTCATTACTGCTTCTACAAATTCAAACTTACGAAGGTAAGACCAGAAAGATTATTACAATTTGAAGATTTCTCTCTTTTCTTTTCTGGATAATGATAGCTGGAAGCTGTAATTGTCGACGAACGGCACACAGTCGACGAACAATTCAATCCGTTTGCTTGTAAAAATCAATATACATAAGTAACCAAAAGTTCATGAACTAAGTATGAAAGTGGAAAAAGCCTCTACATAACAATAAAAAACAACAATAACAACAGAACATGCAAGTAGCAGCAAAATAATAGGGAAGAACCGTTAGTTTCATTATCGTGCGTAAACAATGTTGAAGGTCATCTAAGAAATATAGTTGAACCTAGAAAAAAAAGAGCAGAATAAGTGACATAGAAATATAATAGCATGCAAATTGGTTTTAGATAGATGTATTATACATTTATTTTGCGAGTGCGGAAAAAGCTCCACAAAATGTATCCAATTTCTTAGTTTAATTTTTAAAATTTGAGGGAATTGAGTAGAGGGACGAGTTAGTTCGTCAGTAGTATTAATTTTACCTTGAGAAGCTATGTGTCTTTATCCAAGTTACTCTCAATTTTGATTCTTTCCTCCTTTCTTTTTCTTTCTTGAAAGGGTTTAATTGTTATACATTTGGATATTTACTGCAACAATAAAGCGATTTAAACAATGAATTAACAAAATACAAAATAAAAAAACAGGACACGGAGCAACTTTTCAATACTTATATGCCTTCTTCTTCGAAAGTTATAAGTTTGAATTCGTAGAATCATCACTGCAATTTATGCAAGGTAAGAATGTATTAGCGACAAAAACACAGCGTTAAAAATAGTTCGTTAAGAACATTTTTAAGACTTCCTCATTTCTTCTTGCATGTATAGCGATAGATATAAAATCTCAAATAAATTAGTCATAAATGTAACAGCAGGCATGTGGTTGCCCCGAAGTACGACTGCATCCTGATCTCACACCTGTTTATTTCTCTTGTAAATTTTACCTTTTTAATCTGTCGCGAAGTTAAGTGGATCAAACGAAATATTATTGATATTTAATTCTTTTGATGTGTCCTAGCTAAGCTTAATTTATTTTATTTTATTTGCACAATATTGTGACACGTGGCCAAATCAAAACGAGTATAAATATAATCTTTTGTTGCTAAGTATATACAGAGCAACCCATCTTGAAACGTTGATAGAAGGTCGCGATATTTCGCTTGGTCCAATACACACTTCATTAGATGGTTAAAATAAAAAAGACAGTGTAAAACATTGGTACAAGTCACAGGAAGTTGAAAGGAGTTTTGTGTACGGCAGCAAATAGTGGTAAATAAAAATGGATTTGAGTGACCAAAATAGTCAGAGCGACAGAAAAAAAGAACTGTTCACGAAAAAACTGTTCACGCAAATTATTTTTGATGTATATTTTATGTATGTTATAGGAAATTACGTAATGATCTGGCCAGATCCATAATAATGTTCAAATATTTAATCTGTAATCTGTTGCATGGGTATTATCATGTATTGTTTATTGAAATTTTTCTTGTTTTATGTTATGTTATATTTTATATAATATCCTATGTAATCGCATTTGCTATTTTTACATGTATTTCTTATGCCATTAATTCCTATCGCTTAGCTTTTCCAAAAAATAGGGAAATTTGGATAACACTGTGTGCTGGACTTTGAATCGTTGTAAGACAGTGTGGGAAACTCTAGCCAATCAGGCTCATTTCTTCTAATCTGGTCTCGCGTCTCACTGGACACACATGTAATAAAATCCACTGCAACACTTCGAGGCTCCGCAGCTGTAATGACCATGGGTAAAAGACTTGGTTCCTTGGGAACTTATATTTTGTATCTTTAAAATTCGGGAGAGCAAAAAAACGTTCAGTACACAAAAGTCACTTCTACTTTTAAATCTATCACAAATTAGCAACTATCATTCAATTTGTTCGAATTTCGAATTTTTTTTTTCAGTCTGGAAGACAGAGGGACGAGATACTCTGTTTTTTTTTCCTTAAATTGATGTAAGGATAGGAAACTTAAAATCTGAACCCATTAAAGGGCAAGACAGACCTAACCTTTTCTCGTCAGTAATCTTGAATTAAATCTAATCCCATCAAAAAATAACGACAGCGGTCGTTTTGCCAAATGTGTATTTTCAATATAAAGCGCACAAGTAATTACTAATTAAACTCAAGCTTTGTATAAGTAATGTAAATCTACCTCTACGGTACAATTGTTAAATATTTAATTTTTGTGCTTAAATTTCCCTTTTCTAAATAGCTAAAAAAAAAGTATGTGTAATTGTGTGTAAACCGATGTAATAATTAATTGTTAAAACACGTATAAAAAGCCCGGGCTTGTCGTAATATCCCACTTGCACCTCTTTTTAAATTGCTTTTCTTGTTTCACGCAAGGGAGCATAAGTTGTTGCAATTTCTTCAAGTTGATGAGGACATGTTACTTTGTAAATAAAATATTATGGATAAATTAATTAAATCCACATTGAAGGGATAATGGCATCAAAGCCAAGGCTGAGTTTTCGTTAAAGTCCGGCCATTAATTTGTATTAGGGAACTACATTCAACCGGAAAAACTAACAGGTGAAGTCTGTATTCTGCGTTATTGTTCCTACATTTTGCATTTTGTCCTCAAGTAATAATTGGCTGCAACACTTTAATAACATCTACGAAGATGGATCCATAGAATCAGCATTATTCTTTAACAGCTTTTCTCATTATAATATCAATCCCTATAAATTCATCCTAGTAGGTGTTGTTAGGGAGAGCAACACAAAGGACATGTATAGTTAGTTCACTGTGACTTCATGTTTTCTTCATTCCGCCGTCACCTGGTAACACAACATGACCACTCCTTTTCATGCTTTTGTATCGTGGCCAGTCTGCTCGTGAGCACTTCGGTTCACACTTTCTCTGTAAGTGATTTTTTACCTATCACCTTTTCACCTCCTGACGAAGTTTAGTGAACTATTTGAAATATTGTAGATTAATAATTCTTGCAACGTCTTCTTTATGATTTTCTCTTTGTTTTGTTTCACGCAAAATTCCTTTTTAAAAATCTTTTTACGTTTATTTTACTATACCTTCCTGTTTACTCTGCATACGTTTAAATTGATCCTTTGTCATTTATACCACTCCCCTTTTGGACTTTCATTCTCTTGACACACACACACATATATTTACATCCTTTTCTCTTTCCGTACCATTAAGTAAACTCATAACACCACCTCCCTCCCTCTCAGATAACAGACTAGGTTTGGGCAAATTTGCTTTACACTTGATGTTATTAGTGTCAGAAATAACAACTTTGTCATCGTTTCATTTATTTATGTTTTCTAAATGGCAGAGTTAAGGCAGAACCTTTTCTTTCACTCAACTATTTTAACATTCTACATTAAATTTACATGATATAAATAATTGAACACTACACGATGAATAATTGAACACTATAAAACAAAACACAATGAGTACTAAAAACCATACATTATCAACTGCAATTGAAAGTGAAGAAATATATAAATTACATTCAAAAAGCTATTACAAAAAGAGAGGGAAATATTACCTATACTTACGTACTGACTCGAGAGAAAATAATCATAATGATATTATATAACACTGTGTTATGTTGATCTATATACCTGTATGTCTAGTGAATCAGAAAGAACTGTGGCTAGAACAAAAAATTCTTTTAAGTTTTCCTCTAAATGATAATAGAGAACCTGAGTCCCTGATGTGTTCAGGGATTTCGTTCCAAGCTGTAGTAGTATACACAGTGAAAGATTTTGAGTAGTACTCTGATTTATGATTTTGCACTGAGATTTTTATTCTCTTTAGGGCGGGTGTTTAGAGAATGAGTGTCACTGAGAAAATTGATTTTTACTTTCGTATTTGGCAATCGTTGTTTCATTTAATTTCGCCCAAGTTATTTTTTATTTTTTTTTAGTGTGTACAAAAGTATATTACCAATTTTATTTGGTCTCATTTTTCAGGTTTCTCAGTATACAATTGGCTCTCGTATGATGGTAGTAGCAGTTTTTGGTACTACATTGTCAGTGCCGCCGTAGTCCATCCAATTAATAAGACGTCAGACTTCAAAATGTAAGATCCCGAGGTTCAAATCCACTTACAACTACAGAGAGATTCTCATATCTGCACTGTCGTAACTTTCCAAGCTAACTACAAAATATCAGTACTAGAACTTGTCCAAGTGTTGATAGATTCAGTATATTTGGGATCATTTACCTTCTATTACTTGTCAAGTTCGTTTCAAATTTGAGAAGTGGTAATTTGGAATTTCGCTGCAAAATTAAAGGAATTTTCGCATTTTCTAAGACAATTCTGATGCAGACATTTTCTTTTACCGTTGCATTTTTTTTGTCAAAGTATGATGCTATTGTCAGCTGGGGCTAGTTCTCGAAGACAGAATTTACTTGATCTTATCTTTCAGGAACTAATTTTTCCTCTAATCTTCCATTTTCTTCCCCCAAATCTTATCTCGTTTATTATCGAATCCTTTTCTATTTTCATCTTGCCGATATTCTATTAATTCTTTCTTTTTCTTGTTATATATCTAAAGATAAATGTTCTTACATATAAATATAATAAAAAATTATATCACTGGTTACAATAGTCATTGCCATTTTCAGAATATTCTCTGTATGTTCTGTAACTACTTTTGCGACCAGATAATATTTTTTTCCTCCATGTGTGGTAAACTCACCCGCGTAAGTACATCTGGTGAGTTGCAAAGTTACACATTTCCTTTAGATCATGAATTTTCCGTAATAGTTTTTATTGGACCATAGCCTTCCAGAGATAATAATGGAGTGTTTTGAGGTCTGAGCATTTCGGAGTCACTCTTCATCTGACCACACTAGGAATTCTATGTTTCATAGAGCTAAACATGAAGGCTTTTGCAGTAACTGGAATAAAGCATTTACAAGAAGATAATGTGTTTTCGAAACTGCATATTTTTCTCCTTTTTACAGTGTATTTGCATGCATAGTTTAACTATTTAAGTGCATAATTATCCGTGCTCTACTCATTAAAATACTGCCTTCTTAATTTCATGTGACATAAACTCATTAATGCATAAAGATCAGTTCAGAAGAACTAAGTTGAAGACAGAAGAGCATTTTAAAAGTCCACAATTAGCATTGCGTACACCTGCACACCAAATAAAGATCGCTTGTAACAGACGAACTATACATATTTCCTTCACGCATAAAAGTTAATAAGTAAACAAGGCCTTTCAAAGAGCAATCAGATAGTCCTATGAGCTCAATTTTGCCAAAGGTAGACAAAGCACATCTTTTTCCTATATGGTCTTCATTTGTTTTATTTAATAAACAAGACCATAAAATTTCTAAGCAAACACAGGCTATTGTACATTTTCTGACTTGACATATATGTTTTTGTACTAGAAATAGACACTTCTTCTGGTACGGTTTTAGAACACTGACATTAACTAACTAACTAACTCTATGGCTTAGGAAACTCGGAAGTTCATCGCCGCACTAACAAACGTTCGCCATTCAATTCTATCCTGGGCAATATCAAGCCAGTTTTCGTCACGAACACCTACTTCTCGAAAATATCTTCTAATATTATCCTCCCAACGACGTCTCGGTCTTCCAAATGGCCTCTTTTATCCAGCCTTCCAACCAGGATAGAATATAATCTTCGTTTTCCTTCATCCGAGCTACATGGCCTGAACACCTTAGTCGTCGCGATTTCATTAGTCTTACAACCTCTGGTGAATCGTACAGTCCGTGGAGTTCTTCATTATGCAGTCTCCT